>JAHXMU010000034.1:538034-555242 GCA_019455685.1 Philornis downsi | reverse complement strand
TTTTTCGCACACTATTGACCGATTCAATCCATTTATTCTTGATTTCACATTTTTCTAGTAGTTACACAGAATTCAGTCGAATTTAGCTTTAGTAAATCTTACATTTGATAAACTTAGTTTTGAGAATGAAAATGGAGCGCATTTACATCGCCTCTGTGGTGCCCCCACAAAGAAATTGATCATTTAATCTTTAATCTTTTCTCTACAGTTTCCAATTAGTAGTCTAGATTTCTGTCCGTTATATTGCTTTATAATTCTCTGCAAAACTTGTAAAAATTGGTATGGTAACCACGCCCCTTTCGGTACCCTTCATACAAATAACCGATTTAAAACATGCATTCTTAGCTTCATATCTGGTGGTGCTGAGAAGTTCTGGTTGCGCATGTAATGATGGTGAACTTCTAGACAATGACGTTAGATCGTCTCGAAGATATCAAATTTTATGCAAAAAATGGAATTAAGTGCTCAAAAGCACTTGAAATGTTGACAGTGACATACGGTGAGAGTACTCTGAGTCAAAAAAATGTTTATAAGCGGTACAAGCTTTTTACAGAAGGTCCAGAAGATGTGAATGACGACGCTAGCTCTGAATGCCCCAGCACATCAACAACCGATGAAAATGTTGGAAAAGTGAAAAAAATTGTTATGGAGAATCGTCGAATAACAATTAGAGAAGTTGCTGAGGATGTCCGGCATATCGATTGGCTCATGCCATGTAATCTTTTCTAAAATTTTGGGCATGAAGCGTGTGGCAACGAAGTTCCTTCCAAGATTGCTGCGCATGAGCATCGCTCAGGAATTGTTGAATGACGTCAATGATGGTCCAGATTTACTTAAAAGGGTCATAACTGGTGACGAATCATGGGCATATGATTATGACATAAAAAAAAAGCCCAATCGTGCCAATGGAAGAGTCCAGCAGAGCCAAGACCAAAAAAAAAACAAGCCAATTTCGATGAAATGTCAAGGTTTTGCTCACTGTTTTCTTCGATTACCATGGCGTAGTGCATCAGGAGTTCTTACCACAAGGTGGTACGGTAAATAAGAAGTATTATCTTGAAGTTATACGCCGTTTGCGTGAAGCAATACGAAAAAAACGCCAGGAATTGTGGAAAAAAAAAAATCATGGCTTTTGCATCATGATAATGTACCTGGCTCACTCATCTTTGCTTGTGATAGATTATTTGTCCAAAAACAACACCGTTATCATGTCTCAACCATCGTATTCACCAGATTTGGTCCCCTGCGACTTTTTTCTGTTCCCAAGATTGAAGAAACCCATGGCAACAATTGAGGAGATAAAAATGAATCGCTGAGAGAGCTCAACACCAAATACCAAAAAGTGTATATCAGAACTGCTTCGAGGATTAGGAAAAACGCTGGCACAAGTGTATTATATCTGAGGAGGACTACTTTGAAGGAGATAAAATAGAAATTGATGAATAAATAAATATTTTTTGAGAAAAATGAAACTTCACCTTAGGTTTTGAACACACCTCGTCTACATGGTGCAATGAAAGAAGTTTTTTCCATATTCATTTTTATTCATTTTATACATTTAGATTTTGATGTTTTCATCATTAATTTATCTAAAACTAAAAAAGAAGACAAATAATAATAAACACATTTCTTTGCGCTAAGCAACATAAACACAGTAAATCAAATAACATTCATAAAGCAGTTAATATATTTACTCATTCTTACTCTTCTAATCATAATATTTATGACGTTTTACTGCTATGGGATGTTAACTAAAACAAGGCAAAACAAATAATTTCGTCTGACGGCATTTTAGGCACAAAAAGCATTTTCATATATTGCAATAGTTCACCATTACGTATATGAACTGAGGCCCAAAATATATGCCGCAGTTACAATTAGGAACATTTACATAAATAAATGTTCAGAACTGTAAAAATAACTCAACATCTAATGGTAGAAAGGTCCAAAAGTTAGTAAATAAATGGGAAGGCTGCTTGGGGATTAAAGCGATTAAACAATCAATGATACACGATCCACGTGACAGGCTTGCGATGAATTTACACGGCCGGTGTTTCTGGGAGCAAAGAGGTGAAAAATGTCACCACAAATGTGCGAAGTGTGGATATCATAGATTCATTGTTGTCATTAGCCACATTGTCTGGACTGTCTGGAGAATCTGAATTTGTTGTTGCAGCCGCTTGCTGTTCCACTTGTACGTTACCCTCGCCAACGGGAGTTCCAGGAGTATTATTGTCACCGTTATTTTCAACAGGATCATTTTCCTCTTCTGCATTTTGGCGTTGCAGGCGCGGTTGGGGCTGCTGTTGATCCACACCTTGTCTGATTTGGTCGACAGCGGCATTTTGGGCTGCATTGTTATTGCGATTTAAGTTGTTGTTGTTACGCTCATTACGGAAACGGATGACGCCAATGTGATACCTTCGAAAAAAACAAAGAAAAAACTGTTGTTGGTGGACTTCTGAACATGTTAGATGACCCATGGATGGCAGAATATCGGTTATTACTAGAATAAAATGAGATGGAAAGTTGAATATTCATACTCACAGATAAATTACACCGGCTATAATGACCACTGCAAAGCAACGTAATGGCGATGAGTTAAAGTACAATATAGTTAAAAATATCGCCAAACGAGTTATTGAAAATATGTTGTCCAACCAATCACGATTATCCGGCTCATCTTGTGCCATATTTGGGAATCGAGGAGCAGCGACTTGCGCCTGCGCTGGCTGTTCCAGTTGTTGTGGTGGTTGAGCTTCCTGTTCTGTTGCAGTTGAAGCAGCAGCATTTATTTGGGTTGCCTGAGCTACTGGAGGTATCACAGATTGTGGCATTTGTGCTAGGAAAGAGTATTGGGGAATTGTTGAGAAAGGTGACGGTGTTGTGCCCGCAGCACCAGCTACGGTTGCATCGGTATTGCCAATTCCGTTTACTGCATTGGATCTGAAAGAACATTTATACACCTTCATTGAAATAGCTTGTTACATTTACAAAGTGTGCTCTAAAAACGTAATATTCTGTAGATTTGTCCAGTTTAAACATTTCGTACTATATATATTTAAGAAAAATCAAAGGATAATCGAATGCAAATTCAAAATTCTTTTATATGCCTCATTTACGAAATGTTTTCCTCACCAATGAACGGTTTTTGCAATTCGTACAGCTTAAGCTATACTCGCAATACTTAAGCAATACTCGTATGTATCTATTTGATAGTTGTATGAAAGTTGAATGAAGTATTTTTTTCGTAGTGAGCATCCGGTCAAATGGGTAGAAAAATAAATAATAAAACACGGCCATGAATTAGCTCGCACCATTGGGTTCGAAACTGCATTGTGTCACAAAGGAATATAAGTGCATAATATGGCGAAAATTGTGGCAAAAACTATGGCCTGTGGAAGCAATAAATCCAAATGTTGAGGACTGCTTTGTATAGGAGTATGATCCGATAAGGCCTATTATCTATGGGGTTCGTCAATAGATATCAGTCAATATGAGATCAGTACATGAATTTCGCAAGATCAGTAATTTGTCTCTAAAAACGTCAATGATATTTTTATTGAATGATATTAGGGAGGAATTTGAAAGCGTGGGCTCTCCGAATGTTGGACAAGATTCAGCAGCATTTAGTTTTCATGAACAGCATACCTTAAAAGTAGTAGTTGTTAACTATATCAAAAACGAAACAAAATCGCATTATACCCTCATAAAAGATTAATTTAAAAAATATTGACGGTTTCAAGATAAAAAGGGCATCTTTCCCGTCCATATTTCCAATAATATTTTGTATAAATAAGATGGCTTATATAAGAAATCGTACATATAAATTGTTGCACGCTGGAATTCACATATAATTGGACGGAGTGCTTTAAATTACAAGTTATAATCACATAAATAACATAAAAATTGTGTGTAGGATGTGCTTTCAGAAAATTTGAAGACTTAGTGAAGAAACTTTGTCAAAAACAAACGCGATTTCTATAGCTCCCAGAAAAAAACATTCTTTGAAGTCGAAATCATTGTAAATCCTACACTAATCACTGATATAGAGGACGCTATACCGTATATTATTGGTCGTATAGTACGAAATTACAATATGAGATAGCTGTCATATAGGAAGATATCTGTTAAGCAGTCCACCGAACGGGGACGCTCAGTACAATGGAATACGTTCGTATACCTTACTGCAAACTGCGTTGTCTGTGTTGAGTTGTACACGTCTTCTGCTGGTAAGGTCAGGTCACAATCGAAAAAGTAGTGAATGCATCGGGAATCACACGGCAAACTACAGAGAATGCCCTGTCCATAGAACACTTACAAATCCAACGAGCGCAGATACGCCATTGATGATGACTCAGGTACGCCTGTCAGTAGCACAGTACAGTTCGATAGGTTCATATTCTAATGTACGCACAGCCTTCCATTACCAAGATGAATGGCCTTGAGTAAATGATTCAACAGCTCACTCAGACAATCACAATGCTTATCTTTTCAATTCAGTCAATGATGCAAGATTTGAAGAGTACCCACAATCAGTTAATCCAGGCTCTCCTTAATAGAAAATATGTTATCTTAAGATCCGCATATGAAATGCAGTTAAAATGCCACGTGAAAAGGAAATGTATTCGTCAAGATAAAGATAGATAAAGCAGAAAAAAAGTATGAGCACACTATGATCGGCACAATAAAAAGCTATGGACAAATCCAAAGAAATAAAAAGTGGCAGAGACTCATCCCTTCATTAACATAACACCTAGTCTAATTAGTCGTCTCTACCAGCAAGGAAAGAGTGTTGTGCTCCCTTCGAAGAGGATAGTGACAGACAGCTGCTAATTGCTGGTCACTTAAAATGAACGCGGCCGAAATAACATAGTAATATTAATGACTATTTTTAATTGAACAATGTAATGTAATGTAATGTAAGGGAATCATCAATAATTGTTGTAGTACAATTGCACCAATCGATAAGATTTTGTGCTTTAGAAAGTTTCTTTTCTGAGTAGCGTTTTGCTTTGACTGAAATCATTTGATATAATTTAATGTCAGTCTGAAAAAACTCTGAGACGTTGTACGACTCATTATTAATTGTTCTAAGATCATTGAAGTAATGTTTGATCACTACAACTAGCTTCAAATATTTGTAATTAATTATCAATTACTTGTTTCAACCCATGGAATGGTCCGAAGCATGACTCCCAGCACGAATTTCAATGCGAGTTTAGTGTAGAATTAGCGTATGCGTTTACTAACCAGAATGTCTAGAATTCAAATTTTACTTAGGTCGATGATACATGGACGATTGATATTATTGATAATTTTTTATATCTACAAATTAGGAGTTGCTGGAATGTAGCTGCTTAAATTCTGTTTAGACAACGTCAAATTGTTAAAAAGTTCTTTGCTTTTTGCTCGTAACCCAACAACAATTCGAACGCGGACATATTTAGTACACTACCAATGTTTGAATTCACCCCCTTCTGTATTAAAATCATCAAATTGTTATAGAATGTTTTAAATTTCCATTTCGAAATAAAAATTCGTCACCAGTTTCTGAAATGAAGCCGTAAGTTTTACTAATTTAAAGAGTATATCTTCTACATTTTAGCAAGTACACCCCTTTATAAGAAGTTGGAAACGGAAAGAAATTTATCGTAATTAATGCACCTATTAACTCTTCGGAGCAATAGCTTTCATGGGATACCATTTACACCTTCCGAGAACCTTCACAATGTTCGACTCTGTTACAATAATAAAAAAATGGTTAATCATTACCATAGTAATAAGAATAAAAATGTCTTTAACATTTGGAACATCAAGAAGTAATCATTTAATTCAGTCCTAGTCCTATTTTTTTATGTTGGTGCCCTCGTCTCGAAGATATGTTGACGGTTTTATCCGCATAGAATGTTTAGTTTGTTTGTGAGAGGTGTAAATAAGACAAGTGTTTTGCGTGTTCGGCGATTTTCTGCTATCGAAAAAAATGGATCAAAGAAGTTGCATCAAATTTTGTGTAAAAAATGGAATTAAGTGCTCAAAAGCACTTGAAATGTTGACAGTGACATACGGTGAGAGTACTCTGAGTCAAAAAAAAAGTTTACAAGTGGTACAATCTTTTCACAGAATGTCCAGAAGATGTGAATGACGACGCTCGCTTTAGATGCCCCAACACATCACAAACGATGAAAGTGTAAAGAAAGTGAAGAAAATTGTTGTGGAGAATCGTAAAATCACAATTGGAGAATTTGCTGAGAATGTCGGCATATCGGCTCATGTCATGCAATTTTTTCGGGCATACAGCGTGTGGCAGCGAAGTTCGTTCCAAAATTGCTGAATTTTGACCAAAAACAACGTCGCATGAGTATCGCTCAGGAATTGTTGAATGAAGTCAACGAAAGGGTCATAACTGGTGACAAATCAATGGTATGACATCGAAACCAAAGCCCAATCGTCCCAATGGAAGAGTCCAGGAGAGCCAAGACCAAAAAAAGCACGCTAAGTTCAATCAAATGTCTTGCCGTGTCATACTTCTAAAACAATGAATAAATGAATAAATGAAAATACTGAAAAAGTGAGATTTTTCGAAGATTGGCCTGAATGGTTCCTATCCGACTAACATTAGTCAAATCCAAGCTTGTGTCATATATCAGTAACTCAAGGCGCTCGACTTACATCGTGCAGACAGTCGAATGGACAGAAAATTAAGCATGTTTAAATTGACTCAGGTCAAAATATAGAATGTATTTTGTTTGAGTCAGTTGAGAACTTCTAGGCATTGCAAACAGAATGAAGAAATTAGTAAATTTGAACTTTTACCAAACCGTGGATCTGAGTTCTAAAAAATTTTTGAAAATCCCCACTGAAGATAAAAACTAAACTTGAAAGCTACCTTCGCATGCAAGGTCAATTAAATCTAGGAGTCAAGTCCCATGTTTTCAATCAGATTCTAAACGACCTCATAATGTATGCCATTAATATCGACAAATTTGCACGTTCGAAATATTTAATTGTACTTACACTCTTAGGCACTGTTCCATATATTGTGAATAAACTTGTTGCATCCAACTATACATAGCAGCTTGTTGCATTGCCAACGCATGCATATTGTAATGGCCGTACATCGGCATTTGGTTTTGCCCCGTGGCTGGGCAAGCCCCTACACCATTCGTTAGTACTGATTGTGGCAAATACTGCGAATAGTGTGACATCTGTTCGTGGGACACCTGCTGACCCGAACGTGGAATGTTATCCGTTGCTATCTGTCCAGCATTTGCCGACGTATGCCTCTGACGTAGACCTCCCTCCAGCGCCATATTGTCCACAACAGTTGCCGCCGATGGCGATACAGTTTTAGTTTTTTTCAGTGTAGAAGATGTCGGCGCAATCGGTGGCAAATTTTTGGGTGTATATACCAAGTGAATTATATGATTTTGTGTGAAAACGTCCTTGTAGCTCCGTATAACATCCTTTAATTGAAGACTATCGTTCAATAATTGACCCGAATATATCAACTTCTGCTCCGTGGCAGGCTGCAAGAAAAAGGAAACAGTAGTACAGATAAATACAAGTCCAAACCACAAAGAAACTTCACAAAATACCACAAGTAGAAAACAAATCTATAGATATTTGGAACCATTTTCTTACGTCCAACAAAAACGATTATGCGAACACGCGAGTACTTTCTAGTGCTGTCGCCGAATGAAAATCGTTGATTAACTCAGACTCAGGAATTGCGTCTGGAATGTTTTCATATCGAATGCAAAAGTGAGCGAACGCTCAGCACGAAGGGAGGTGGTGGGAGTATCAAATTCTAGCAAATAACAAATAAACACTTGCCGCTTTTCGACGAATGTGTACAAAAATACATTGCGATAAGTAAGACAGTCTCTTGATAACGAAACACCTAATACTTAGCGAACACAATATAGATCTGTGGCAGACCGCCAGCCACAGGGCCAAGGGAGCGCACTGACTTTCTGTTTTAGAATCGATAGCACTTTCATATACAAATGATAGTTATTTGTGAAAATACATAAATGACGTGTGCAAAGAGATTCACCAGTATTGATTAGAGACTAACATTTCGCGAAACGCAATAGCTGTGTGGCTGGTTGTTATCGTTTCAGAAATGCATCGCGATTACTAATGGCGAATCAACTTCTGTAATTAATGACTGCTGTAAATGAAGGGCATGTTTGAAATGAAATAATGGTTACAATGAAATATAGCTTGCTAAAATGCTTGCAAAGGGGCAGCAAACATTGTTCAAAAGCAGATGTTTTACTCTCAGTTACAGAAACGAACGACAATAGCGGTTAGAGAATATATTGATATTAGGTATAGTGGACTTTGAGACGTGCATCTAGACTGCGTAATAAGGATAAGGAATCTGCCAAGACCATTACATCAACACCTGTCATGGTGTAAGAAAATGGTAGCCGTTGAATAGCTAAAAAACATCGACGGATTTCGTTTTCATACTACTCGAGCGGTGTCTGCGGACTTACTCCACACAATTTGAGAGCTTGGAAGATGGTTGATACCTACCGGTTTACTGGGATATACGACAGACAAATGAGACTTTAATCTCTTGACCGTCCACGACAAGTCACTTTCAATGATCTGATCGTCATATTGTTGGTTAGAAGCTTTGATCAAGAGCTTGACATATGACGACGACTTGGCGCTGGAGGGAACTGCGCCAACAGTCTTTGTACTGGCCGCAGCACTGGCGCCATCCGCCACAGCAGCCGCTGTTGACGATGTAGCACTATTCGTGTCTTCCATGATTATATTAGCTCCTCTCCTACTCGGCTATATGTGTATGTCAGTTCGCTCGAATCGATTGCTACTCCGTTTGACGATCTTGCAGCTTCTTCCCTTTCGACTGAACAACTCACTTTCAATCGAACCAAAGTAGTAAGTCTGAGCTTAGAATGACGACGACGTTCGCCGTTATTGGCAAATACTTCTAATTTATTTATTTTTTTTACAATGTTTTTGTTATGCTTTCTTAATTATATTCTTCCTCTCTACTTCTCTCAATCTCTTTCCTGTCAACCAACACCAACAAATTCACTCTTTATCTATTACCGCAGAGGCCTTTACATTCTCCTCTTCCACACTATATGTGTGTGTGTATGTAAGTAGATTAATTGCGGGGGACGTGGAGGGAATGTAGCTTTTCGTATTTTAAGTTTTTAATCGAAACTTCCGTCTCTTATATTCGTAATTTTCAAAAAAAAAAAAAAGTTTCGTAGATTTTTGGTTTCTCTATAGTTTAGGAAGTTCTTGAGACTCTGGGATACTGCACCCGTCACGATATAATTTAGTTTTGCGAGAATCGATAACAAGAAGTGAAATTCCGTCACTTCAGCATTTGACGTTTCTGTGGCTTTTGTTGTTTCTTTTTTTGTCTACAACTTCAGCAGCGTTGCCATTTCGTATCGAGCTGATGAACTTTGGCAAAATGTTGTTTCCACATTACGAAAAGGCACTGAATTTACATAAGAATATTTGTTTCAGTATTTGCCTTTCTATAGGCTGAAATTCCTTATTCCACAAGTGTTCTGCACAAGTGCTAATGTCTGCGTTCCTGCAGCTCGTTTTAACGTTTTTATGTGTTTTAGCTTCTTTTTTTTTTTTTGTTATCACAGCTGCACTTTATTCGTCCAATTGTTGATACACGATTGGTGCGCGCAACATTTATGGTTCTCACAAATGACGTGGTTTTACAAATTTCTTTTCATGCACACTCGTTTACTGGTCACTTGAAAGGGTAAGTGCTCATTCAGATGCATCTATATACTTTCACCGAAAAAATGTCACGTGAACTTTGATCTAAGCCTAGCAAAACACTGGAATGTAACTTCGCAATTTACTAAACCAAATTCTTTTCGTTAGAGACAGATTTTAGTTTGTTGTTTTTTTACTATTTCATTTCCTTATTTGCCTCTCCGTAGAATTGTTTGAGTGTTGAAAAGTGTCTTACGGTTGACTGTTTACCTCGTCCCCTTTCCAACACATAAAGCACAATATCTAGGGGGATTTTTTTCGTACCTTACAGTGAGTGCGAATTGTAGCAAAAATAATCTCCACGAAAAAACTTAGTACTGTTTTGTGGAAAAATTAAGCTTCAATATTTACAACCACTTAATATTGTTTTAGAATATAGTGTTGTAATATTAGAATATTCACAACAAAAGAGTTTGCAGGGCATTTCTATACGAAAAGCGTTTTGTTTCACAGGGATTGTATTTTCAATGACAGTTTTTCTTTTAAACAAAGGATTATTGAAGACACTTCTAAACGAAAAATTCCCTAAATGAAATTTTTCTATTGGAGAAATGTATTCAGTTATACTTTTTTTTATAGGAAAAACATTTTCAATGACATAAAAATAGTAAAAGTGTCTTCATGAACACTTTCTTAAAAAGCTGTCAAATTTCATCGTCTCATAAAATTTTTGTATTAGAAAGAAAATATCTGGAATGCTGCTGCATTTGATGCATATTCACAAATTATTTTACAAATTGAACGCATTTGAAGCGGACTGCAAGGTATTGGATAGTGATGGCTGCTTCAATACAATTTGTCGAAAATGTGTTTAAATTTCTCATTAAAAATTTGGTAATTTTCGACGGTAGATCTTCCTTCACTGTTTGATCTGTAATTCACCATATGTCAAAAATTCCTGGTCTAAGCAATTACCAAACAATTGATTTATTTAAAAACAACACTGCGTTAGTCTCAAATACCAAATGTTAAATTTGCCCATTTTGTTTAAAGCCTGCTACGCAGCTCAAACGTATTTTTCGTTTCCCATGAAAAAAACATACTTATAATGCTACCGAAATCTTTAGCAGTTGAAAATTTCAGCAACGGAAATTTTCTACAATGAAACTTCACATGCAGAAGTTGCATGCATTTTAAATTAGAAATATTTAAGAAAAGTAAAACTGGAATGCTTAATAAAATCTCCACCAATATTAGTTACGCATTTAAAAGTGTTTACATATTTAAAAGACTCGATCGTTTCCCCTTTTTTTAACGCTTGGATCGTATAAAAAGTGGTGTAGTTTTATATTCTTAAGTGTCCGAGACCATAAAAAACGGGAATTCACCCGAAACTCCATAGCTAAACACTGTTTCGTGATTTATTCAGTGAGGCTTACTCTACCTACTCTATCAGCCCATTTCTACAAGTTTTAAAATAGCTCAGCCAAAAATGCAATTCCGAGCTAATGTATATTCATTCAGTGAAACCTATTCTATATAGGTATATCAGCCCATTTCGAAAGTGCATCGATTTTTTGAGTATTGTAGCAATATGTACTATTAGTTTTAAATCAATAATATTAAGTTATTGCTCAATAAAAGGCACATGTATCAAATTCGAAATGATTTCACAATGGTTTATATAGTTCAATGCTTTCAAATGTTGTAGTTGCCCTCGTTCTACAATTTTGACATTATACTTTTATTTTTATTTTTTTTATTTATTTATTTCTGGCTTGTAATTTAAAGCCTTCCGGCCAATTATAAGTAAATTACAATATGCAACAATTCATCATAATAAAAATTAAATATAAAATTTATAAAAATATAATATGACATATAATAATATAATATAACATTATGATCGTTGAAGACAAAAAAAAAGTATGGAAAAAAAAGACTAATTCAAAAGTTAGAAGTTAATCGGAATATAATCTTGAAATATAAGATAATCGGTATGTAATAAAGGCTGCCCACAGTTTAATTGAAAACAAAATTTTACAGTAAAGTCTGAAAGTGTTGTAGAATGTGCCTTTTGTAAGAATCAGGAAATAATTTAAAACTTTTTAAATGGCTTGGTAGTAAATTGTAAATTCGAGCTACTCTTACTGCAAAAGCACGACCCATGAGTGTGGTTATTTTAGGAATAAGAAGCTGCTTATTACGAGTGGAATGTGAAAAATTAAATGAATTAAAAAGAAATTGAGGACTACACAATCGAACAACCTTATAAAATAACAGCAAAGACCTAAAATCTACATAATTTTTAAAACTACAACCCAAGAAACGCTTAACATACGGTGTTATATGAACACGACGCCTCAGTGAGTATAAATACCTCATAACTCTATTAAACGCCATCTGAACTTTCCTCATATTTTGTTTTTTAGTGCCACTATATAACTCTAAACAATATAGGATACTAGGCATGATATAAGCATGAACCAATTTCTCCTTAATCGATCTGGGCAACACTAAGTCGGTATTATAAAAACTTCGCAGTGAATAATTTAAACGTCGGACTACATTATCCACATGATAGTTAAAACTTAGTTTGTTGTCTAAAACTACTCCCAAACAATGTACACTGTGGACCACTTCAATACGTGTGCCACGATAAGATAAATTCAGGTTTAAATCACGATTAGAAAAAAGCATAGCTTTTGTTTTTGGAATGTTAATTGAGAGTTTATTTTCCGTCATCCATGAGCAGATCAAATTTAACGCATAATTAATATTACTTTGCAAGACATCATCAAACTGATATTCTCCCTTAAAGAGCAATTGAACATCATCTGCAAATGAATAGGGAATACATGTATCATCGAGGATACTAAACAGGTCATTTAAGTACAAAATAAAAAGTATTGGGCCAAGTACCGAGCCTTGAGGAACACCGCTTTGGACAGGTAAAACAGAAGACAACGAATCATTGACAACAACATATTGACTCCTACCGTATAGGTATGATGAAATCAATTGACAGGTATTAACGTCGAAATTATAATTGGTGTATAATTTATTCAACAAGACACCATAATCAACACGATCAAATGCCTTTTCTAAATCCAAGGATAATAATACACAAACTTTTTGACCATATACTTCTTTCCTTATGGTATCTGTAAGACCAATAAGTAGTCCAGTGGTATTCCTATAATTTCGAAATCCACATTGACAGTCGTTCAGCAACGACTCACTTTCAATGAATCGCAATAACTGACACTTTAGTATGTGCTCCAAAATTTTTGACAATATGGGAACTAATGAAATTGGTCTCAAATTTTCGAAATTACTGGAATCATTTTTCTTTTTAATTGGGATTACTTTAGTTAACTTCCACTGAACTGGAAAAGAAGATGTCATTATGATCGTGTTGAATAAGTGCAAAATATGGCATGAAATTAGTGGAAAAATTATTTTCAAAAATTTCAATGACAGACCATCTGCCCCTGGAGCATTAGACTTAATAGAAGAATACGCAGACCACAATTCATCGAAGGTAACACACTGAAAGGAGAATCCATCATTCACTGATTGCGGTATGGGATACGTAGTTACGTTCAGTTGGTTGCCAACAAAATGCGTGTTAAGTTGCTCAACATCAATATTGTCAAAATTATCTTGATTGCAAGTATCACCTATCAAGCCATTCTCACTAATGCGATTCCACAGTGTTTTAACAGAGACAGTGTTTTCGAAAAGTGCAGCATGCGCCTTAATTTTCAGTTTTCTACTGACACTTTTGCAGCGATTTCTGGCCCTGCAATAAATTTTCCAGTTAACATCATTGGCATCATTAATATATTCAGCAAAAGCTAAATCACGTATTGAACGGAGGTAAAGAATTTGTGGCGATGAGTACCATTTATCATGCGACGTACATATCTTTTTCTTTTTAAGTGGTATAACAGAATGGACAAAGGACAAACCAGCCATAAGTATATTTAACTGACAATCAACATCACTTGTAGCATACATATCTGAAAAATCAAATAAGGCAGTAGTGCTACTCAGCACTTCTGGACTTACTGACTTATAATCATAAAACTCAAAAACATTTTTATCTTTACGTTGAACATTTTTATTTAAAGAAACAAAAATAAAGGCGTGTTTTGAAATAATAGGACAATAAAACTGATCCGAAAATTGTACGCTGGCAGGGTGAGACATTAAGAAAAAATCAATCAAGGAAGATGATTGATGAACTACATCAAAGTGTGTTGGCATGATGTTATGATGAACAAAAATGTTCATCCTAGCGCATGTCTCCCTCACCTGACTAGAATGTCTCATATCAAATAAATTCTTATTGAAGTCACCCATAATACAAATGTCAGTATATCTTTCTATTACATCGGATATGTCATTCTCAAAAGAGTTAAAATCTCCATGAGGTAAATATACTACACCAAACAATAATTTACGACCACCTGACAACACCTCAATAAACAAGCTCTCAACTACGCCATAGTTACTACTTTTATATACCACCTTATACCTTAAATTGTTTGAAATATAAATAGCTACACCACCGCCTCTCTGAATCGGGCGATCATTTCTGCAACACGAATAGCCTGAAACTCTTATACAATTCGAAGATGTAGATGGTTTGAGCCACGTCTCACTGACTCCTACAATATCCAGGCCACTGTTTTCTAATACATTTCTTATTTCTGATAATTTTATAGAATTTGGAGTAAGATGAAAACTTTGACAATTAAAATGCGCAACACTCAGGTTGTCAGAAAAACTACATAATTTAGAACTAATATACCGATTATCTTTAACAGAATTTTCATTAGCAAAATTCATATAATTAAGTCTATCGAAAAAAATAAGTTCAACAATAAATAGAGACGCATATAATGTGCATATTATAAAAATTTATAAATTACTACCAGAGGAAGCAAATAATGGATTTTCTATGCTTGAACCAGGAGGTGCTTCATAATCTAATAACCTACTACATTCCCGAGAGGTAAAGGTTCTAGCTATGCCATCATTAAAAGTAATTGTAGCCTTTGGCAGGTCACCATTAATAAAGCTGTACTTTTTTATCTTGTTCTGACTACGTAACCTACGACATACGTGAACCAAGGCGGCAGCATCTGGAGTAAGGTGGTCATTTAAGAATATCCTCGAACGTACATCCGTATCCACAACATCATTTAGGCGTATTGGGGGCCGTCGGTAGTAATTAGAAATAATTAAGTCTCTTGTCCGAACCGAGTTTAGCTGCACAAGTACCGATTTACCACCAGCAAAATAGCAACAGTGCTGTATGTCCCAAGGGTTTAAACTGATGTTGCACAGATTAAAAATTTTGGCGACGGGCTCCATAATATTGTGAATACCTCGTGGTAGACCATTAATCACTATGTTGCGCCGATTCAATCTCCTCTGCAAAACTTGATTATTACGGCTCATTAATTCAACCTTGGCCTGAGCAGTACTTTCAATCTTATTCTCATTCAACTCCCTCTTCTGTTCGTCGAGCTGAGCTTTTATATCCAAGCTAAGTGCTTTGAATTGTTCAAGGTACGCCTTGTTGCGACCACCGGTATTACCACCACAACTGCAAACATAACTGCTGCCACCATTACTATTGTCGACATTGCTCATATAGTTGTCTCGAGTATCACCACCAGCGCCATTGCAACGTCCCACGCCATCAATCCCAATTGACGCTCCTTCGTTGCCTTCTCTACTGAGGCTGCCAACGGAATTGACACTACCATTCCTAGTAACGTTGCTGCTACCTTCAATGTTGCTTACACCCCCGCCATTAGCCTTTCGTTGATTGTTTTTGCGGCCTTCACAGCTCTCGCACATAAATCTCAAAGACTTGTTTAAACGTAACACAGTCTCTGGGACGTTCACACATTTTGGATGAAAATATTGGGAACATCCACCGCAATGCAGGCTATAATGTGACTTTGTGACATTTTCCTGGCAAATAGGACAAATCCATTGGCGTAAAGTTGGGGCCATTTTAACGCAGTGAAAAAGTTGGCCAATGCAAACAAAACGACGAAATGCAGCACAAGAACAGCAGCTAAGGCAAAACCTTCAATGGCTATAACAAATCCGCTAATTTGCTTTAAAATGTACAGCACAAAACGCTCGTTACTGCAATTTAATTAATTATTTACAAAATTTAATTATTTTTTTCGGTAGCGCGAAAATTTTGCTCAGCTCATCACAGCGTTGCCAGCAATCAAAAAAATGCTGAAATTGAGAATTTAGGATTGGGCTTTTCTTTTCTTCTTTCTAAGAAATTGCCTTACATCCAACATCAAGTCAGCGGTCTTTATGCAAATAAATGAATATTTGTTTATTTCGAAATAACATGTGCTAGTTGAGGTGCATTATTTCACCTCGCACATCGAAAATATTCAATGTAAATTATTAAAAATTGCTTTATCTCTTTCAAATAACGAACCCGATTCCAAATTATATGATCGCTTTGATTTGATTTCGAATTTGAATTTGTCTCCCAATGTTTACTAATGGCTTAACTTCAATGTCGAATAGATTGCTCGTTGTTATTATCCAAGCAAATTTCCATTCTCCAGTTTAAAACATGGCAAGGACAACAATGTTTGTATATTGCTATTCACTATGCTAATTAAAATGAGCCAATAGTAATATACCAGTGGTTTTTGGAAATGCAATACGTAGTATGATTTTCGAAAAATTAACTTATCACATTTGTTATTTAGTCTATTAGGCTTAAGGAAGTTAATTATATACATACTTAAATATGCTATTGACTGACAACTAACTTACGTTTCCATTTTCCAAATGCTATCAAGTTAAAGAAATTTCTGTAGTTTTTTTTTTGCATTCAGATTTATTTCGTCACTTTCAAATCGTTTCATTGGTTTGTAAAATTAATTTACAAAATTCTTTATACGTAAAATGTGTACGTATGTAAGTTATGTGTATGTAATCTTATGACATGTCGTATGGTTTGATTTTCATGAATTGTTTAGTGTTTTCGCTACATAACTAAAATAAACAAAAAATTTAAAAAAAAAAAATTAAAAATAGTTTTTTAAAAATTTACACGGGCACGTTCTCAAATTTACTTCGGCTTATACCTGGCCGAATGGTGCGGTTATCAGGACTCAGACTTATAATTGTCACGTTCCCAGATTTTGGAAAACATAGATTGAATGAGAACATGCCGCATTATGATGAATTTGTGATTCATACAATCCCTTGTATGAATGCATTACATTTATGTATAAAAACCTATATAGTATGTGACATATGTATGCCTTATTTACCAGGCAAGTCGCACAAACACACCTTTCCAATAGTTTGTCACACATTAACCCCACTTAGGAGTAATTGTTATTCATATTGTTGTCGTTTCGCTAAAAAGAATCATATAACTAACACTACCACATACATTCTTTTGTC
>JAHXMU010000034.1:484320-538024 GCA_019455685.1 Philornis downsi | reverse complement strand
GCTAAAAAGAATCATATAACTAACACTACCACATACATTCTTTTGTCACACATTCACTACTGTTTTCTTTAGATAATTGATTTCTGGCTTTGGATATTTGGTTAATTTTCACATGTTTCCTTCCGTCATTCATTGCTTTCGTCTAGTAGTCCGTTATTAATTTAATGTATTGTATAT
Source organism: Philornis downsi (assembly GCA_019455685.1). Classification (NCBI taxonomy): domain Eukaryota; kingdom Metazoa; phylum Arthropoda; class Insecta; order Diptera; family Muscidae; genus Philornis; species Philornis downsi. The sequence goes on along the minus strand of JAHXMU010000034.1, from coordinate 537,847 downwards.
CTTTAAGTGCGTGTAAAATCTGGCAGTCAATTCGGATTGACTCCGAAATCTAGTTTGAAGAAAGCTGGATAGTTATTGCCAAAACTAATATTTCCTCTAAATTATCGGAAGTATATTTTTAGAACGTTCGAATGCAGTCCGAATCGATGGTCAGAGGTTACACGATCATTTTCAAATATGCAATCAGTTTCCATTTTCTCATTGTTATGTGTTTACCTTTTCGGGCAAATCGCACAGAATTTGCCATCTACGTTAGATACTACTGCAGATATCTGTTACAAAATATCGGAAGAGTAATTGCTTTCAAACCCTCCATTACGTTATATTTAAGATGTTTTAAGTAAATAAAGCATATCTATTAGAAAGGGAGTACAGGAAAAAGTTCGTAATTTTTATTCGTTTTCGCGTAAAATGTAACGATTTGTTTCGAGACTGCTATCTTCCTGAGACCCTTGGTGTTATTGCTCTTAGCGCTTTAGTTCATTAAGGAAGATTCTTCTTATGTCCTAGTAATAACAGAAACATGTTCTTTGATAAAAACATAAATGGTTTCTTTTTTAATTAAACATAAATTAAACATCACATAAATTCATTATAAAAGTTGTGTTTCAATAACTTTTCTCAATATACAAATGTAATATACATAAAAAAACACATTAGAGTTGTTTTTAAGAATAGCAGCCAAATTGAAAGAAATGAAAGAGTTCTCGAAGCGAATTGGTTTCGTTTCCGGCACTAAAACTATATTGAAATTTGCACGTTCTCTCTTACTTTCTTTCTCTCTTTGTAGGGGATTTGATCTCAATGTTTCGTATGTGTTTATTTCACTACTTTAAAACGTTTTCACTATTTAGTTTGGTTTTATATAAATATACTTAGTTTGGTTGTTGTTGATTTTGTGTTCAGCAGCATTTTGCTTAGCAAACGCTTTAATATCAGAAAAGAGTTTGGTGTGCAGATAAAAAGAAAAATGAATTTTGGCAATTGGTTTCCATTTTTTTTTTCAAATAGTTTGCAAACCACAACTTTGGGTTATAAAATAATCGAACCTGGAAATAGTGAAATATTTAAACAAGACTTGGATGTGATTGGAGTTGTCGCATACGTACCTGCTTAATATACTAATAAAAATCACGATAAAATAGCAACACTCCGTCTCGGGCCGCCTTGACTGATGTTGTCCATCGAAGACCATTTCTTTATGCCATTTTTCAATGCTTCAGCCGTTACCTTGTCTTGCATTACTCGCGACATTGCCTCGAGTTTCTGGGCACGTTCTTTCGATAGTGGTTCAGTAGGGAATGACAGATCATTTGCTTCGGCCAAAGTACGTAAATCAAAGTAGTACTTGGCATACACTGATGACGGCACGTTGATGTTGAACTGCAGCAGCTCTAGAAATTGTCTTTCTAACTCGTTCATATCTTCGACGGTTATGTCTTTTAGGATTTGGCAATAGTCTACATTCCAAACGGCCTGATCATCCCAAACTTTGGAGGCCAACAAAATTGCACCTAGACGGAACCAAAGAGTAATAGAAGAATAAGTTGCAAATAACGAAATAGGCTGTAAATCTTACCCAACACCATACGCTTCCAATTACATGGTGCCACATCTAGTTCCGCATATGTTAACAGGCGCTCCAAGTAGACTAGGGTAATAATGGCACATTCTGCAGTCAGTTGGGCCGCATTGAATAGTGTACGCACGAATTTGTAAATTTGTCTGTGTTCTGGATTATGCGTGTCATAATCGTCAGGCACCGGGTCATGCGTCAGTGGATGCAGTTTCTCGTCAAATATATCGAGACGTCTATCGAACTGTCTATTTTTGATGTGATAATAAATGGCCAAGGAAACACACTTGACGGTGTTCTTTAAATTCGGCTGAGATACAGTACTGTCGTCTAAGTAGATGGTGGAACAGGACGATGATTTCTTCAGGCCGCCAGTGGAATTTTGTTGCGCTATCTGATGCTGAGATCGCTTGCGCGTTATGCCACCATTTTCCACCTTCGAGCGCTCGAGGAACATTGTGGCCGCCGTCGGGTCTACGGAGGGGTCTTCCTCCCCCTCTAATGCCTCGCGTTCCGATATGTGCTGCAGGGTTTGTGGATTGTCAACCATTTCTGCGCTGTGGTGTATGGCAGCTGTGGATGCTGTGTGAACTCCACCATCTCCCAGGTGGTGTTGTGTGGTGTGTTGATGTATATGATGGCGCTCTTCATAAACGGGTGGTATATCTTTGGATTTTCGGTCCGACTGTGGACTCGAATAGGCACAACATGAATTTTTGTTACCCATTACGCTTTGTGTGTATGTGTATGCTGGATGAGGAGATTTGAATACAATAAAGTCTTTGTGGTCGCTTATCGCGTTTTCTTCGAGATAATTACGAAAACTACTCTGTTCTAATAAATGCAATCGATGTCTTTCTTGTTGCCGCTTAATTCGAATATATACATGTGAAAGTAAACTTCTGTGCATACAATCAGTTCAAATGTTTGTTTTAGATTTGCTGATGTGACTAGTATAATTCTGACATCTCTCGGCGCCCGGCTATTTGTTGTTGTATTCGGATATGCTAGATCCTTTTAAGATATCATACTAGGCTATTCCACGCTATTTTGTTTTGGCACTTCAGTTAAGTGTTACAAACTGTAATGAATCGGAAAAAAGCATCGTATGTGTATGAAATATTTGTAATGTTCATAAAAACGTATCGAATTTGCAAGCAATTTCAATAAATCAAATAGATATCCATTTTCTTACTTTATTCCACATCACTAGTAGATATAACATTTATACATTCAATTTAATAGCCAACATTTAATTGCATTTAAGTAATAATTTCGGATTAAAAAAGCTTGTATACTAATTCTGAAAAGCTAAGGAGAAGATATATTTTAGCTGAATATGGAAATGCCCTGATTAAAAATGCTTGATACCACCATTTGGTAACACTCTGGAATGAAAAATCAAGATGTAAATTGAATATTTGGAATTTCGAGGATCCTAAGAATTTTTGTTAAATAAGAACGTCATCTACCAGCTGATAATCTAATCAGAATTAATGTTTGTTTAATCGAAAAATTGTTTTAGTTCTTCAAGGTACATACAGTGAGAAAAAGAATTTTTAACATATTACTAGGAAAGTCTAATTGATCGTCAGTAACGTTATGTAAGTTTACACAAGTAAAACCGGTTGTATAAATGTCACAAACTAAATTATCGGATCTTACAGCGTTATAGTAACGCGACTTTAATTAGAAACTTAAAATCTGTATTTAAGAAATTGTTGCTAATAAAAGTGAAATCAATTACTGCAATAATATTCCAGGACAAATCTATAATTATGTAACTGGAGTGCTCAAGACTTGAACTCGGAAGCCGAACAAACGTTTTTTTTTTTTTTTGTTCAAAACCGAACGATGGTGTTTTGAAAATAATTGCTATCAAATAACTGTTTCCGGTTGTTTAGCTGTTTCGTCATCCGAAAAACTATTAATCTAAGTTAATACAATTTGTTAATTACAATATATATTATAGATGTCGAACCTTTGCGGTAATTTTGTAAAAAGACGGTAATTTCATGCTTCAGATGCATAAATATTAGTAGTAAAAAATCTATTTTAAGTTTTGCTCTGTAACATCATTTTTATTTGGCACACGATCGACATAAGTGCATATTTACAATTCTCTTTCTGTCCAGTCGTATAAAGAATGACCTTAACGCCACAAAAGACATTATTGAGGCTCGCTGGCAATAATTTCACATCATGTTCAGTACAAAGTAAAATTGTAAACTAATTATTTAGAAGAGTACGTTTTAAATATATTTTGAGATTTGCTTTAAAAATCGATGTTACATTTATTTGTCTAAGTTGAAAAGGTAATTTTTTAAACTCAAAGACAATTTTCGACCTGCAAAGTGCAGTCGTCGATTTCTAGTATTGAAAACTGATCGGCGGTATCAAATATTGTTCCGCAACTTATAAACACATATCATTAAGTAAATAGCATAAATTGGAACACATTCTCACAAACATCAGTATATAACAAAATATTTGAATATCTAAATGTTTTATTCTGCATAAAATATAAGCGTATTTCCGAATGCATAAATTATCTGCAAATACTTCAAATAACTGTCTATAAGTGTTTGATATACATATGAGCATTTTTGTTCTTATATTGAAGATATACTTGGTTTTGTGCAATATTGGAATTGCAGATGCACTTTTGTTTCTAACGCGGTTGATGTGTGTATCCCAACATAAGTTGTTCTCCAATGTAACACCTAGGTGTTTCACTACTAAATGCATTCTCGAATTGTAGTGAAATTGGTCAAAATCGAATCAGTCTAGTTTTGTCTGCGTTTAAGGCTATTTTATTTATTCCAGCGAACTTAAAAAGTTAAAGATATAACATGTTCTACAACCATTTTCAGAACCTGTTCATATTTGTATGGATTAAGCTGACATATTTCATCCGCAGCTTTGTATATTGAGTCATTTAAACCAAGTCTATTCCAATCGTTTGCATATAATAAGTGAAGGTTCTGAGCAGCTTCCCTGCGGTGTACCTGTTTGCACCCCAAATTTATCATCACCTTCAGCATTACCAACAAATTGTTCATGATTTGCTGTATAACTTTGAGAAATAATAATAATGACAATTTCTCTATAAGTATTGAATGGTCGACAAAGTCGAAAGATTTTGAAAAAATCATAAAATAAGCCAGCAACACCAGAGAAGAGCTCATCCAATCCTTTACGTATAAAATTTGTCATATTTATTACAGCTTCTTCTGTTCCAAAACCTTTCTTGAAGTCAAATTAATTTTGTATATAAAATTATTGTTAAACAATATTAAATCAAATTTCACTCATGTATGACTTTTTAAAATATTTTATTACATTAAATATAACATTAAATGCATTCGCAGTTTTGGCAATTGACGCTATTCTACTCATCTTAAGGTTTTTCGGATAAATTGCTCCGTATACGTACCAAATCAGGCGATATTTTATCTTTGCATTAAGATATGACATTTTTGAAATACCATCATAATCTGGATATGAATTTTACTTAAGGTTTTTAACGACATATCAGCAAGAGGTATATCTTTACAATAGCTCAAAATGACTTTAGGTTTAATAATTATGGCTTGGTAAACAATGAATTTGCTTTAGAGAGATACTTTCAAAAATTGGTATTAAATTGTATTCAATTATTACAATTTCTCAAATGCACCGTACTAGAACTTTTAACTCAGCACATATTGTTAATATCGTAAACTACACTGTAAAGACATGTCTATTTTAGGTAAGATCTTTTGTCCTTGGGAGATGTATGTAGAACATACGAGGTGTGATCAAAAAATAACCGTTATTTTCAAATTTCGCGAGTTATGTATGTTCGATTTTCGCATTTTTTTCTGTTATGTTGGTACACATGTCTCTTATATACGTTGAAAATATCAACCAATTTGGATCATCAGTTTGTTTTTGATAGATTAAAAGTTTAGTCGTGTTCTGGTGTGTTCGTCGATTTTTTACTATTCGAAAAAATGGATCAAAGAAACTGTATTAAGTTTTGTGTAAAAAATGAAATTAAATGTGCAAGGACATTTGAAAGGTTGACTGTGGCATTTGGCGAATCTACTATGAGCAGAGCACAAGTTCAATTGGGGTATAACCGGTTTAAGAAAGGCCGAGAAGATGTCAATGATGATGCTCGTCCTGGTCGCCCGAGCACATCAAGTTCGGTCAAATGTGAAGGGTTTGCTCATTGTTTTCTTCGATTGCAATGGCGTGGTGCATCATGAATTCTTGCCATAAGGTCGAACGGTCAATAGAGAATGCTACCTTGACGTTACGCGCCGTTTGCGCGAAGCAATTCGTCAGAAACGCACAGAATTGTGGAAAAACCAATCATGGATTTTGCACCATGATAACGCACCAGCTCACACATCGATGCTTGTGCGTGAGTTTTTGGTCAAAAACAAAACCGCAATCATGCCTCAACCACCGTATTCACCGGACTTGGCCCCACTGACTATTTCCCCTTCCCAAAACTGAAGACACCGATGAAAGGAGAGCGTTTTGCTACGATTGAGGAGATAAAAGAAAAATCGAAACAGGAGTTGTTGGTGATACCAAAAAGCTCGTTTTAGAAGTGTTCGGGGAAGAAACGCAGGCTCATGTGTATTGTATCTGAGGGGGACTACTTTAAAGGAAATAAAATAGAAATTGATGAATAAATAAATACTTTTTAGAAAAAATTGGAAATAACGGTTATTTTGTGATCACTTCTCTTATAGCCATATAGAACGCCCCATATAATGGGTTACCATTGTTGGAAAAAAAATCTCTCCATCTTACCGCCATAGGAATCCGTAAGAACCTTTTTTATTTTAAAATAAGTCAATCCATAAAAACTAGGCTAAGATCGCATTTTATATTTTCTGCTATTCCGTGGAAGTCGTAAATGTCAGTAGAATTAGTTTACATATGTTAGGGATAAAATTTGATGGCGACAGTTGTGTAAATCGTCTACGTAAATTTGTGAATTTGGAATTAATTAAGCCGCGTCTGTCTTCTTTGTTTATTTTGTTTGCATTTTACGAAAGCTGTTTGTTTTATTTCTCAGCAACTGTAATGTCTATGAATGAAACAAATTCACGTAGTATGTATGGATGAATGTTAGTACATGCAAGGTTTTCGTAGTTTATTGCCTGAGCTCTGGAGCCCTGTTTACCGTCGTACTTAATAATCATCATCTATCTATTTGTTCCACTCACTCACCCACTTGCGCTTAGATGTTAAGATGCAAAAAAGAAATACCCGACAGATAATAAACCTTTTGGCAAAGCACAGCCGCCACAATATGATCCAGCCAACAGCAACATACAACATATGAGTGCACGCACACAAGCAGACGTATGTATATACAATTGTGCTCAGTACAAGAGCAACCATATTTCTTTGGATCGAGTAGATCAAATATTAAACTAAGTTCGGTGGATCCGAAAATAGAACTGCATACAAACTAAAGGAAGCACAGTTCTTCTGTAGGCGGCTAAGAGCGATTGTTTTCAAATTCCTATCTATTACAGTGAAACAAAAGTCAGAATTGCCTATTAAAGTACACTTTTTATTTAGAAATATTAACAGATCGTAAAAAGATTGTAATCCCCATTGTACGTACTAGACGACACTGAGATTTCTAATAAACGGTCTTCATTTATGTGAAAATTTTGAAATTCATGTCATTTTCATCACCACACCTTCTGACTAGCTTCAGAAACCCGCCAGCTTTGTCATCTAAGAAGTCTTTAAGAATAACATGCAATAAATTCAATTCTAACTCAGGAACTGATATAATTTCTTCTTCCTGTGAATTTTGAATTGTTTTTATAATCTACCCTGAAATATCATACGTAAAATTGAAAATTCGTTGTTTGAAAAAGTGTGTGTTATGGGTTTGTCGGTGACATTAAAAGTAGCGTAATTGCTTTATACTTTTAATTTATTTATATTCAGTGTTGAAATTTGTATACAAAAAAAAAAAAAAAAGAAAAAAATAAGTGCAAATTAATTTTGTAAACTTCAGAAAGCACCATTAGAGTAAAACAAAAACAGAACATTTTTTCAGTTATGCAACTTTCAAAATTACCGACAGTTTTATTAATACATAGTCGTAGTTTTATTAGTCCATATAGATATAATTACTACTAGGTCTTTTTAATCTCTTTGCAAACAGTTCGTTTGTTTAGAGAAAATATTTAAATTCCAAGTTGAACAACATTAAGTTAAGTGAAACAATTTCAGTCAAACATTGTCTTATTGATTGGATCTAAACACAAGTAGGTGAAATAATCCCTTCCAATGAAGCACTAATTTTAAAGTCATAAATCAATTCAAGCTATTTCCATCTCTCCCAATGTAATCCTTTTAAAAAATATGCATTTTAAATAACTTCTTAAATTCAACGACATTTGCCATATAATAAGAAATACTTTACAAAAGTTGTAAAAATGTTATTCAACTCTAATTTAGAAATTAATTTTTTATTTATTGTGTACTTTCTGTAGACAGAAAAACGTACTTTGTTTGAGGAAAAACAAAAGAAAATCTTTGAATCTCTAAAAGATTTGTCCGTATAATATATTTCCAAGTAAATAATGTATAATTTTTTTAGCCAGTCAACATAAATGTACTCTAATGTTAATATTTCAAAGAAAAGGTCAGTATATATTTGTAGTCAAAACCACTGCAAACAAAGGACATCTGTAAAATAATCTATACATACCAACATAAAATATTTTATAACCTAGAAAGTGGCTCCGTGTCCAAAAGGGGTAATTAATTTGATATCCGATAAAACTTATCTAGGCTCCTTCTCCGCAAAACCTGTTTATAGGTTTTAGACAATTGTAGTGAAATAAATTTTGTACGAATAACTTTCGTTGTTTCCATCGACATTGGGAAAGGGGAGGGGAGGAACCCAGTCGACTGTAAGCTATATACAGCGAACAATAAAATGCTAACATATATTTCAAGTTCTAGAGTTATGGCTCCTAATAATCATGGCCATCAGCGTTGCCAAAATAGTAACGAAAATTCCGGAAAGTTAAAAGAAATTACTAAATACATAGCATGGGATGAATTTCTCAGATCCATTTAATTCATTTTGCAGAATTAAATTCGAGCTTTGAATGAGACTTCAACTTAATTTCCCAACTACAATCCATTTGGTGGACCAAACAATTTGGTCACACTTGAACGTTATTGACCACGTCACACATGCCCGTGCTATTTTTTATCACAACACTGTATTAAAATGAGCAGCAGCGGCAGTATGACAACTAACACATATTAATACCGACATCACAAAGCAGCTATTAACACTCCTACATATATTTGAGCAGCAGCGCACAGTGGTTTTCAAGTGCGTGAAGTGTAAACATTTAAGAATCCTAGTCTTTAATATTTTAGCAGAGGACACAATTGCATAGCTGACTATAGCCAAGTAACACAAAGTATCAGATTCGAAATCGCCATTAATAGCACAAGGTTGCGCTTTATAGTTATTTTGAGGATACATACAATAGTTATTTAAAGTAATAATACGTGATTTTAAATGTGTCGGAACTAGTTTACGTTAGGAATGGCTAATACTTCCACTCTGGGGTCATTCATCCTAAGATTGTCCTAGACAAAAGTGGCACGAGAATTGCCGTTCATATTTTATAGTTTACACATCGAACATGGTTTCATTTTTTCTTAAATTACTCTTCATAAAAATTAATTAATTTACAATTTACATTCAAATCAGCTTTCGAAGTACTCTTTTCATTACGGGCGAAGTAGCACCAAAACATGGCATTTGTTAGGTTGTTGCTTCTCCTTATCTTTTGACAAACAAGTGGTGGTGTACCAGTCCGAACTAACCGTTCTACGATGTTCGAAGAGCATGCGAGTATGCGGATTTTGCATAGAAATACGACACAATTCACTTCGAAAGGCTTCGTGGGCGAAGTAGTTTTTATTGAATTTGAATTTACCTGAAAAATTCATACAAGCGACTGTTGTTACCCTTAGCGATATGATTCATCGTCTATCATGATCTAAAAGACGTCTCTTGAAACACCAAGATGAACATTTGTCAATTTTTGTTGTTGTCAAACTGTGCGGTATCCGAAGAGAAAGAATTTTACGATGTCCAAATATTTATGCAATATTAATTTTATGGTAGTACAATACCCCAACATGACTCATGCTTAGTCGCACATCGAGCGTACAATTGACTTTGGGTGATCTTTACAGAGTTTGTCTTCAAGCGAATGTCGACCAATTTGAATTCAGGAAACTAAATGGAATACAGTGCCCCAAAACATATTTCATCACCCAAAGTCGAAACGAGTTTTTCGGCAAATGTCAAAAATCAGAAATAATCTTTTCCCCGAAAATCTAAACGAGTTAGTCAGCAAACTTCAAAAATTAGTATGATAAATCGTACTGCACATTTTGAATTTTGAAAATGTTTTATGAAACATTTAATAAGCTATTAAACGGCTATAGAAATATTTCAAAATTTCCTTAAAAGGGATTTATAAGTATACTCTAAGTTCTTATAAGGCCGCCAGTATAGAAACAAAACTGTTTTATACTGTCATGTGGCTTTTGCCATCAGTAATTATCACTATTTATGTGTTAAATTAGTGAGAAAAATAGTACAAAGATATAAGAAAGACAAAAAGAAAAATAAAGAATATTTTCATAGGCAAAGAACGAAGCAGGCAGGAAGATATTCGCCGCTCCTAAACCACTGATTTATAATCAGCGAGCCACATTTATTTCGTGTTGCTCCTAATTATATTAAAATGGGAATGCATTTAATTCATAAGAACAGAACGCCACAAATGAAATTTTCGTTCCTCATGAAGACACTACCGAAATTTTCGAGTAACTCTCATTTGCCATGTAGCTGGTATGTAGCTTTTCACGAAATTTTAGTTTCTGGAGAGATTCTGGAGATTTCTCCATAAAAGAGAAATTTCTCTTTAAATATCATTTGATTGCCAAATGTACGTAGCATTGATAAATTAAAAGCAAAAGAAAAAAAGAGCATAAAATTCTACTTTCAGTTGTTCTCTTCAAGATTGAGTTAATAAACATTTCATGTGTTTCTCTCTCGACATGAAAAGGAAACTCCAATTCGTACTTATCTTATACAGCCGACAAAAATCTGTAGCGGTGATTTCGATCAAGTCGTTGCCACAGATATTGTTAGATTGAAGATGTTTTCTACTCATAAGGGTGCGTTAATTTATCAACAAATGATATACGCAATTAATTAAAAGGATAACAATTGTAAAAAAGAAATCCGTCTGTTTTAAGTGACAGAAAAATGCTCTTTTTCCATCATCCAATAAATTTACGTTTTGACTAATGAGTTCGCCCTATTATCTTGCAATAAGTGGGTATTTAATAGATCGTTATTTCACAACCGGTTTACTTCCAATTCTAGTAATAACTGGCTGAGGATGACAACTGGATAGTTTAATGGCAAATAAAACAGCGCTATTATGGCTTTTCGAAACATTTTAAATCGGTTCATTCCTTTCAATGTGCGGCAAGCAAGTATAATCTACGTTTTGCATTCCAACACAACCCGATTTTTGTAAACTGTGTCCGCATTGGCTGTGACTAAAACAAAGCGGAACTTTCGGCAAACAAAACCAGTGTGTAGAGCATCAACAACGTACAACAACCATCCGTAAGCCTGCACATTTGTTGTATACATAGAGGGAACAACAAATATCAATAATGATGTTAACGATTAACAATTAAAGACTCAAACACCGGAATCGAATATTTATTCAGCCTTTGCAAATTGAAATTAAATGGGTTTCGATATTGAGCGTTTTCAAATGAATTAATTACACATTTCCCTTTCACAAGAAAATCTCCCTGAAAGTTGTACTCACCATTTTTTGCTCAATGCTATTTCGACCAAACCAAATGGGTGGGGGTGGGGTGATGTTGCTGTTGCTGCTATCGATGGCCGTCTGCATGAATTAATCCCCCTTTCAGACACTTGACAAACTTTCGAATTGCGTGGAGGAATGTATCAGTGGTTTGTGCTCCAGATGACGGCGTATCTTTTGCTGCACGACCAAATGCTTCCACTATATTCGCGCAAATTAAAAGGATGGTTGTTCCGAGCAATTGTCGTCAATTTTTTTCTCACTCATTATCAGCAAGTTTCGGATTACACCCGTTCGGACCTATTCTATTCTAGGTTTTTATTCAAGATTTTTATTATTCACTTCACTTAATTCGCTGCTGTTTCGTCTGCTCCAGCTGGGCCATAATGTGCGGCAGGCAGTTGTCTGATTAACAATTGAGTTTTATCACAATTTCTGGCCAAATTTCGATAGTCTCTGGATAAAAAATAATTTGTGTGGTATTTGTTATATATGTCTTTGGTATTTTCCTCTATCCGGTTTTTCCTTATTCGTCTTGACAAAAAAAGTGCTGACAAATTTATTGTTTGATAAAAGTGCGACCAAGTTTGGTTAGCAAATAATCCCAGAGAGCAAGAAAGAAAGGCCGTAGAAAGAAAAAAAGAAAGGCCGGTGTTAAATGGAACATTTCATTGAGTGGTGAAATTAATTTTGACAGACACTGCAGTGGTAAGTGTTGGCAGCTGTGTTAATTTCCCGTAAATACACGACATTTCTTCACTGCCTGCATGTGAGTGTTTGTTTTGTATTTGAATACATTTTTGCGACACTGTTAAAATGTGTCATCCGTTTATTGCAAAGGAATGTAAATATTTTGTTTTTGTGACCAGGTTGCGGAAAATGAATAAACTAGAGAAAAGCTTGTGGAACGGTACTTGATTATTCCATGGAATTAAGGTAGGAAAGCAACTCTTCTGTATTTAAGTAAACGTAAATAATCAATCAATCACTGTATGAGTGTTTTCAAACAAAATTTGTTCTTACATTGCGAACCCCTGACGAAAGTGTCAAGCAATCCTGTCAGGATCATTATAGCCAAATTTTAAAATAAAAGAGAAACTATTTCACAATTAATTATTTTAATCTTTACTAAACAAATAATATGTCCAACCTTCTGAAAAAAATATGTTTAACATTTTATTTGTAAGATTAAAATATTCAAAACTAAATTAAAAGACAATCAAATTTTTTAAACTTTCCTCGTCAAGACTTAATTTGTCAGGTACCTTTTCGAGACGAAATTTAAAATTACCAAATAGATCAATTTCCACAAGTAAAATAAATAATCTTGTGATTTGAGCTTTCTTACAAACTTTTTAAACTAAATGTTAAATTTTGAGATATTAATACGAATGGAATTTGTTCGAAACTTAGCTTTAAATGTAAGCTGTTCGAGTCACTTTTTTAATTTCAGTTTTTAGTAAACCAAAAAAGCGCTTTTGCTGTAGATATATTTCTGTAGTGATATATCTCTAATTGTAATCTCAAAATTATATGCAAACTACGCAATTTCACCACAAGCAGATAATTTTACTGAAACTAACGATCCAATGACGTTTGATATAAAACAGCCAATTAATAGTAATTAACAACCAATCTCTTCCTTTCCTAGGATATGCATTGATGTTTGGTATTATATATTAGAACTGTTAACGAAAATACCGAACAATTGTTCGAAGTGTACATTTATTAAAATAAATGCAACATTAGGGCTTCATCCGAAGTCAGTCGTGGTACATTATTTGCATAACAGCAATTCTGCATACCTGAAAATATTGTAATCAATTGCATTTTCTTATAAAATAGAATAGAATTGATAATTTCTTTCTAGACAGTTGTATGTCTAGAAAATGTTTCCTCCAAGATATTTAAAGAAAAAAGATTTTCTATACGGAAAAGACTTTCTAAACTTCCTAACAAAACTTTCTGAACTTCTTAACAAAATGGAAGACACTTTTTTCATGGGCAATTGTCTTGGAAGACACTTTTCATATAGACAATTGTCTTGGAAGACAATTTTGTGGAGAAGAGAATATCGAAAGATAAATTTCGCATAGCAAATTTCGTATGCACTTTACCTTTCTTATAGGATATAGGATAATGTTACTGAAGACGCTTTGGATACAGAAAAATAGAAATAGAAAATTGTTATTGAAGACGCTTTGCATACAGAAAAATAGAAGTAGAAATTTGTTTTTAAAGACACTTTTCTTGTATATAGGTATCATTGAAGACACTCTTTTCATAGTAGTGTCTTGGAAGCCATTTTCTTTGAAGAAAAGTGCGTGGAAGACACTTTTAAAAGAAAGGTGTATGGAAGACACTTTGCTTTGAAGAAAGGTGTATGGAAGATGTTTTTCTTTGAAGAAAGATGTATGAAAGACACCTTTTCTTAAAAAAAGTTGTATGGAATACACTTTTCTTTGAAAGAATGTGCGTGGTAGATTCTTTTGTTAAAGAAAAGTGCCATAAAATTCATTTTTCTTAAAGAAAAGTGTCATGGATGATTCTTTGCTTATAAACAAGTGTCATAAACGACACATTGGAAAGCAGTTCCGCAGTTTCTAAAGGGAATGACATATTAGCACACCAAATATTTGTCAATTTTTCTTATATAGTGCTAAATTTGTCCGATCCATCAGATAACGTATAACCCGCTTAAAGTGCGCGTTTCATACAATTTCTTTTGGCAACATTTGTGACGCGTTCGTAAGAGAATGTAAACTAGGACATTTTTAACCAAATATGATGAGGGTGTAAAATATTTTTCATGTTTCAGCAAATTTTAAGTGTGTGTGTTAATTTACGCTTTTAGCTAGCGGAAGATTTGGAACATTTTCATCAAAGCTACAAATATTGTGGCAGAAAATATTAAGTATTTTCTAGGTAATTAATGCTATTTACATTTTTTTGTTTAGAAAAATGCCTCGAAAGATCTCCCACGTTTTCTGATATTCAATGGGCATTTTATATAGATGCGCATATAAAATTTAAACATTTTTACTTCTTTTGCTATTAAAAATTGCCAGAATATATTTGAAATTTATAAAAAATAAATTTCTGAAACATATTTGAAATATTTTAGAATATGAAAATTTTTTTAAAAGTGTACTTAGGAAGTTTCGAAATATTTGCAGCTTCTGAAATATTTTGGTATGTTAGAAATTTTCTGAGACTACACTTGCTTATACACAACAGGATTATGTTTCAATTCTAAAATTTAAAATGTTATCAGAATGTAAACAGAGGACTTTTATCTGATAAAAATGATTTACCCCTAAATGTTAAATAGAATTACATTTGACAAAGGTTATAACATTTTATTTTCTTTTGTAACCAGCAAAAGAAATGAATTCATAGTAAGCGGTTGTTTAAGAAGAACAGAAGCCAATTAAAAAAAATTGAGGTATGATACTGACACTACAATCCCGATATCCCTAATATTTTAAGGAAAAAAAGGTTTTTATTTTTCGCAAAATATTTGTATTTTTGTTACATTAGTAAAATTTCTCTGGATTCCCAGACATAAATCCAAGCAAATTTCCCGGGAAATTTCGGACTTTTTCTCTACCAACTACATAAAATAGAATATTTTCATTTAGTTTTTGATTCAGTCTTTTTAACATTTATCAAATACGGAAACATCAGTAAGCACTTTTGAAAACGTTGGCTGGTGCTGTGGTAACTTATCCACCCAAGAGCATTGTGGTAAATTCCACCTATAAAGAATATCAGCCAAACAGCCAGCTTATCGATTCGATGCTAGTTTGCCTCCTAACTTCTCCAAAATGTTCTTAACACATCCTCATTCACTGTGAACTTTTTAACAACGTTTGCGCAATAAATTGTGTTCTCCATAGAAAATATATTCAGAATGTTGTAACATTTTAGAATTCCACACAGAACTCATCGCTTAGAAAATAACCGATTGAATCCAATGCTCGCTAGTTATGACAAAATAGCATTAATTTCACGTTTTTTTTTTGTAAATTGGCTCATTTAGAGGAACTTGTTCCAGTAGAGAATTTATGACAGATTGAATTGTCAAACTGAAGCTGTGTTTGTATTCAGTATTGTTTAACATTTTATTATGGATAGAGTTAGCCCGACTCAAGACGATGCCCTCGGCGACATTTTGTTTCAACAATACGACGCAACTCCTGCACAACCCGTTAAATTTGCCGTTCGAATCGAGTGAATTCCTCTGCCCTGGTCATGTGATATCATAACTCTAAACTTTTTTCTTTACGGCTACGTGAAGCTCAAAGTTTACACGGATAAACCGGTCACCATGAAGAATTGGTGTATAATATTATTAGCGTTATTTGAAATGTTCGAATGCGTCGCTCAAAATTTGAATCTCAAAGTGGACGCAGTTATTACGATTGTCATTTGAAATAAACAAACTTTTAACTTTTGGTACATGACACCTTTTCAGCGAAGAGGTATATCTAGAACGGCATAGGGCTCAGAAGTATACTAAAAGTTCATAAATACGCATCAGTCACCCACTGAAGCCTATTGAAACACAGACGTCAAATGTTATTTTATTGTATTTATGGTTTTATTGAATCATGATTTGTTTTATTTGTAATTAGTTATAATGTATATATTAAATATATGGATATAATAAATGTCTTTATTTTTTTTCTCTTTTAATGTTATTCACTTTGTCGTCTTGCAGAATTTTTGTGGTTGAAAATTTCGGGTGTTCAATTTTTGTTGCAGTTGTGATGGTGAATTTTTATTTTAAAAATTAAATAACTAGAAATGACACGATAATGTAATAGATCTCTTAACGTAATTGTCTGTTGTTGCTCTTGCTAGTAGTATCTTAAGGATTTTAACAACTAAATTAAAATTGAACTTAATGAAACGTTTAAAAGAAAGAAAAAATATTTAACATAAAGTTGAGTAAACTATTTGAAGAGTGTTGCTTAGATTACTGCATTATTTGTTTTATTCTTTCATATTTCATTTGAAATAATGTCATGTGTTTCTGCTATGTTTTTACCACTACTGTATTATACATATACATATATATTTATCGATCATCTGTATGCGAATATATATATATGTTATATTCCAATAAATCATTTTATTTATGTTATTTTTTGCTATTTGTTTTGTTTTTCCATAAACCAACTAATTTTAAATGATTGCTTTCTTTTCAATGTATTTTTTATTTAGTTTTTATACTTTGTATTTTTGTTTCTTTTGTTGAATTTGTTTGTTTTGTTTTGTAACGTTTTGTTTTGAATTAAAATGAAGCTTAATGTTTTCAACTAATAGTCCTCTACAAAAAACTACACATTTTGTTTTTTTTTTTTAATAAATTTTACTTGCATATTTTAATAACAAATAGCTTAGTTTTATTTATTGCAACAATTTGTGTTTTGTTTTGTTTTTGTTTTTTTCTTTTTGTTTGTATTCATTTAATAGTTTTTGTTTTAAGTATTTTATTTTGCTTAAAAGTATAAAGAAACGATATGCGCTAACAGATTTTGAAACTCTAGATTTATATCTTTTGTAGTAACCAGTTTAAAAAGTAACAGAGCCAAATAAAAAATAAAGGTATTAACAAATGTGTATGTGTGAGTATGAAAGTAAGTAAATATTGATGGGTGTGTGTATATGTATGTAGGTGAATAGTTGTTTTACTAGAATTCAAAAGCACTAAATAGTAGTATATATATTTATTAACAAAATTATCATTTTCAGTTTGTATTTCACAGTCTTAGAGGCACTGAGTGCAGAGAAACATAAATAAGTAGTTATCCGTAGATCGATTTATATGTTTGGCTTGGAAAGGAGAACCGGAGAACCATGACGTTTCACGGACTACTATGGGTATTTAAATTGCATGAATAGAGTAAAACTGAAGTTAAAATAGGGATATCTCTGAGAAATTCTAAAATTGTCTTTATATCAAGTTGCACTGGATTTCTAAAACTTGATGCTATATTAAGATCTAAGTTTTGCGTAACAAAACAGACTTGAGCGCAGCCTAAACAAGGTTTATGAAGTGAAAGTTCAGAAAGTATTGATATTGTGAGCTCTGTTTTACTTATGTTCGAACACGGCTTAACATTCACTGATGACGACCATAATTTATTACACGCATCCTTTTTTTAAGTAGAACTTTAGTAGTTTTTGCGCTCTATGCGTAAAAGTATGTAGACTTATCTATCGGAAAGGCCGCCCATAATAAATTGCTTTGACAATATGGTCTGATAAGGAGCGACGTATTAAAGTACAGCAATTGTGTTTTTATTATTTCATTAGCAAAAGTTCGTCAAAATATGACTGAAATATTTTGGTACAATATAATAAATTACGTGGAGAAGTAACCCAAGTAACTACTTCTGACAGTGGGGCGAAATACATGGATTTCGAAAAAATGAAAGTCATAATATCTCGTAATTTTAGGTAGTCTATAACTATAACTATCTTAATACTTTGGAAGATGTACACAAATTGTACAATTCGGACTTTTTTTTAAACAAATTTCACAGGAAAATAAAAAGATTAAAGAAAAATTGCTTAATATCTTAAACAATCACTGGTTTCTGTAAGAGAAAATATCAAAAAAATTATCACGCTATCGAATACTTTAGAAAGGAATTAGGCAGCATTCATATTATCAATTAACTGTGACAAAACGTAAATTTACGAAAATTGGCAATTGTAAAATTTAAATAAATTTTAGACAAATAAGATAAGACATATCAGATTTATCTATTACAGTGAGTCCTTCCCTTGAGTATAACCGTCCTGTCGACTTCGTTTACGATTCCTTCCCACACTTTAAGGTCTACACAACGCAAGCATAAGTCTTTCTGACAGGTCGATGAGTAGGATCTACTCGTGAGTAGGAGAAACCTTAAAGCAAATAGAAATATATGAAATTTTACATTGGTGTCGATTGCATTCCTTGAAATTGTATGGTTGCATGGGTATATTCATAAACAAATCTGCCGGATTGAATATTATCTGACGAGAATTTGTTTAGTTATTTATGTTAACGTTTTCCAAATTTTCGCAAAGTCAAATTTATGTGGTTTATCTGATATTATAAAGTCCGCCCTGAACAAAGTTTACATTGCAAACGAAATATCCCATATCATATAAATCTCAATTGCTTTTCTGAATGAATCCTTGGAGGAATAAATTTGCAACCTAAATAGAGCATACCATTTTAGTGAGGTGAATATCTAAAAACATTGAGTATAGGACGATGGTAGCTTTCATAGAAATCTTCCAATTCCTATATCATAGAAGAAAAATTCGATTTGAACAAGTGTCATCGACTGTGGCAACTGTTATCGCATGCAGTTTCAATTGCATTTTGCTTTAGCAAATATGACTTTATGCGCACCTTCATGACTCTACTATTCTGTAATTTCAACTTTAAGGTTCACAGGAAAATCATTCCTTGTGCTTCTCGAATATCGTTTCGCCTTTCCGTCTACGAACTTTGTACATCTTAAAATTAAACGTTGGACATCTTAATAACATTCTGTATGTGATCGGCTGTTGTACTCGTTCATACTCGTACTTACTGGTGGAGCGTGCAATCTTCGGTTTAATATATTTGATTTGTTTTTCTTTTCTTTTTTTCTTTGCTTTTAGTTTTAGGTTATAATTATATTGTTTTTGTTTCTTTTTTCAATACATAGTAGTATATATCTTTAGTATTGTTTATATCTTGTGTATTTCATCAATTGTTTTACTACCTTAATAAAGCTATGATCCCAATTTCAGCTGATATTATGGTACCTTACTGCTAAGTAAATTTACCATTGCTCTGATCAGGAGATGGTTGGTGTGTTGTAATAGCTGGGTGGTTAGGTTGGTTAGTTCGGTCTATTGGCAATATAAATGTACCTATGTGGGCGAGGGGGGTGGAGGCAGGGAGGGAGGGAGGGGCAGATAGTATCAAAAGAATTAATAACTTTGGCGTTTTCGTCCCGCGAAATCCTTTGCTACGTTGGAAGTGTGTACTGAGATGGGGCTTAAGAAAGGCTCAGAGCAATGGTAAACCTTAAAAGACTGGTCCCGCTATCAGACATTTTGAAAAACGTTTTTTACATATTTTTTAACACTTGTTTGTGTGTATTCTCAATGATGAGTTCATTATAACAAAAAACAAAACAGATCAAAATAATCATCAGTAACAACAAAATGTACAATATATATTTGATTAACCAAAGCCTTTGTTTGTATAAAAAGAGCATTTTGTTTTCCTTTTTGCGATATTTTCTTCTTTTTTTTTTTTCTTTCATTAAAATATATTCATATATGTAGTTGTTTGCTTTATTTTAAATATTTTTTAGCTAATAACTTCTTAACAAATATTTGTTGTTCAATCATTACATTGGTGTAATTAATATATGTAAGTATTTTGTAAAAGTAAAATTGCTTAATTTCAAACAGCTAGATAGAGAGAGAGAGACACGATAAGGAATACAAAAAGAGAAAGAGAGAGAGAGAGCAAGAAATAAATAGAGAGCTAGTGACAGCTAAAGAGAGAAAAAAATGTGCTAAACTATTATTACTGTTGTTTTGCGACGTAGCTTTGATAAACAAAATGAGAGACTCGTTTGAATTCATAAAAATAATATGTACAATTTATAATTATGATATACAATTTGTGATTCAACGTAAGATTTAGGTACTTTTCATCATGAAGATTCCGTGTTCTATGTCTACTACAAGTCGGGAAGTTTAAATTTCTTTGTAAATAATTTTCTTAGGTACTTAATTCGCACACACATCAGTAACACACACGCACACATTGATGCAAAAAACGGCGGAAACGGAAATAATGTCCTGTGATATAGTGCATGCACGCGTATGTACAAATATTCTATACCAGCGATAAACATACATAGAATATTGACAGATTTTCCTTCCAAAATGTTTCTTACAACCAAGTTTCGTGTACAGGTTCGCATATGTACGCTAAAATCACATAATATTAAGTCATTACTCAGGAATCTATAAGATCTAATCTATAAGATTGACAAACTAAATCTAAGAGTATTTTTGCCAAAAGCAGTTTGTTTTCTAGTTTAAATTCTTAATAGGCTGCCTACTATCTGCCACCAACATCAAATTTATTTTATTAATCCAGTCTAGCGTATTAAGGCTAATTAACATTCCAGACAAAATTGAAATAAATCTCAGAATGGGTGCGAATCCCATTGTTTCTTCTACTTGCCGTTCCTTTGGGGTATTGTCTTTATTGACAGTTCATACGATTTTTTTGTTGTTTTTGCTAAGGATTTTACCAAGATTTGTATGAAATTTATAGCTTATTTTAAGCACAAGCGAAATTACTCAATTAACAGTTAATTTTTCATATAGTAATCAGCTGTTGGATGTGCCGAAAACTGATAACACACGATATTATCAGTTTTCGTTCATAGCTTATGAACTATTAGTACCGTAACCGTAAAATCAAGTTATATTTGATTTTGTATTGACTACATATAAAGAGTGACTACTTAATTGCAGCTTTTTCTCCCTAACATTTACAAAATCGTCACATTTGACTTAATTTTACCGTAATCGGACCGAATTTGGTATGCGTAAGTGTCAGTTTACTCAGACTCCCGGAAATTTAAGTAGTTTCGCTGATAGCAGTTAATTTTCCATCACATGTTGAATTGGTCGAGGTCGAAAAAATCAGGAAATGACGTAATTTCATTTGATTAATTAATTCAAACGATAACTAAAATTTGAATACAAAATTCAAATATATTGTGTTGTCTATAAATTGTATTTTAAGATATATGGTATTTTCTTGCTAAATTTTAATTTTATTTTTTAGAATCTGTTCAATACTTGTTCGTTTCCAATTTTTTTTTTTTTTTGCCAACTTTTCAACGCGAATGTCAAGAATTTTCTGTTAATAACCCAACCACAAGTAGAAGAAACAGAACAGCAAGAAAAAAAAAATGCGGTTTCATTATAACGACGTCAAGTGTCTCTTGACGACAAGGTGTCTCTTTACCCTGTCTTTTTATAGATAGAAAAATATTAAAATTGAAAAAAAAAAATTAAATTTAATTGAAAAAAATAGAAAAAATAATATACTCGTATATATATGTGTACATATATAAAGTTTCACAATAATAGCTGTATTTTATCCGCAATTAAGCCATCATTTGCTGTTGATAACAAGATAGTAAGATAACAGATATCAGTACAGATGGCAACATTCTTCATAGAGCGTCAAATAAAATGAACATATGGCAATAACAGCAACCTTTTTTTAAAAGTAAATGCAAAATTATTGTTAAATATTTATTTTGGCACTTTTCTTACAAGTTTTTCATTTATTTGCTTTTTTGCTTTACCTCTCTGTTTGCGCTATTCTTCTTCTTGCGCACTTCACTCACATATATTAATAACTTTTGGTCACAAAAACGACATGCCAAATAAAAAATCGTCAATTACCTAAAATAAAAATGAGTTCCTTACTCAGGCCTTGCTTTAAATGTAATATTTTGTTTGGTGGTAAAATTGGGTGAATAAATTTTTTTTTTAAGATCGAACTAATTTTGTCATTTTGTTCTTTCAAATGGCGAGATGAAATTTTTGACAGACGAAAACACAAATTTTGATAGACACTGATGTGAAAAGTACGAGGTTAATGCCTCGTCGATACACGGCATGCGCTAGTTCATGTATTCGTGTTTGGCTTGTATTTGAAAACGTCCCTTTGGTAGCTCTGAGGCTAGTGCTGATTTGACAGTAACTATTCACCATGTTAGTGTCAACATTTTGTTCGAAACAAAACTTTTCGTGCATTTAAAACACAGCCTTAGCAAACACACAAAAGTCCTTAACTCGTTAGCGAGCACCGAGTACTCGTTAGCGGTTACCACAATTATTCCAGTATATTAAATATTATTTGGTTCGCTTATACATCCTTAGTACACCCCTCAAACAGAATATGAATTCATAATTAAACCTCAATAATAAATAAAACCGCATCGAAAGTGTGGAATTTTGTTATTTCTTCAGTAGAGGCGGAAAATATTGTTCGACCGAAACAAAATTGGTGTTATCAGTACAAAAATTTCATATTTATGTATGTGCGCTGTCAGATATAGGAATTAGATCGTTTCTACCATCCACGAAATGACTGATAATGCCATGTTATATTAAAGCGCCTTGGCTTCATTGTTTAATTTGTGTCGGTGGAAGGATTCTGTTGAAAGAAAAATTCTGAGTTGCCATTGAATAAGAACTCTGCCCATTTTTTCAACGCTTTCAAGCGCATATAGATATATTATACGTTGGGATTTCCCTATTGCCCTCATGAGATAAACGAGTAAGCGCTGGGTCATGTAACAAAAAAGTAAATATTTTTGTAATAGAACAGTATTGCAATAGTATTTTTATTTCACAAAGAAAAAGTGGTTGATAATTGCAGATACTGACAATTTCGGTAGTGCCATGTGCATGCATTCTTTGTGAGAAACGAAAGTGTCATTTGAATGACCTACTAACAATTTCAGTAGTCTAGTTCAATAACCCTTGGAGTTACCTTTTTCCTTGGTTACCGTCGTGAATTCACAAATTATTTTCATAACCCAGAGAAACCAACTTTTGATTGTTTGCAACTTATTGATCTGTGCACGTCTCCTTTCACTAGTGAGGAACCAATTTCAGCTCTTGACAGAAACTAATTTTTTCTTCAACATACGAAAGAATTGATTTCAATAAACAATATTAGTTTATTGTTTATTATATAAACATAATTAGTTTTTTTTTTTCATTTTTTGATCCATTGTACGCACTGAACTATGTTCCAGTTCCATAGACATATAATCCATATAATACGTTCAATTTGTTTTCAAATTTTTTTTTCAAATTTTTTGGCCTTAAAGGCTTAGTATTACTGGTTTTTTTTTTGGAAATAAAGAAAATAATAAATAAATACCTGCCACTTAGTTATAGCAATATGAAATTTCAAACGGAAAGGTATAATATCTGCTAGTTTTTGAGTTTTTTTGTAGGAAACATTTTTGAATTTGAAAGTATTACGAACTTTTTAGTGCGGAAGGGTGACGGGATGAGATTTTTGGAAATTAATATCTTTTCACTGGAGACAATACTATTAACGAGATAATGCATAAAGATCAATCGGTGTCGTATCAAATAAGCAGCTTCTGCAAATGTAATACTCGTATGTAATGTTATAGATTTAGTATATGCAGACATCAATACGAAAGCAATTAAAATACGTGATTCAAAAGTAAAATTTCATATCTTGTTACTTTAATATAGTTCACAGATTATGAAAATGGGACTGGGGCTTTCTGCTTTTTCAATATTACTTCCTTATTTTTGCATTCAATATGCACTAGAGTTTAACAGAAATCATATAGTGAAGCATTCTGTAAGCCAGTCTGTCTGTAAGTCAGGCAATAACCAGATTTTGAATAATTATGCCTTTTTTGATTAGGCCTTTCTATATAAAGGTAACGATTTGTAATGTGCTCATTTCATATTTAATTAGATTAAGTAATTATAATTCAGACACACGAATAAAAACAAATATATGAATAAATAGAAATTGATTTTGTAGTAGCCACGATTTTGTCTCAAATTTATGGACCCGATGTATCAGAACCATAAGCTTAAATATCACGTGGGATGTTTACAAGATCTCAGACCAATTGTTTTTAATTATTGTGAAATTCCTAAAAAAGGAAAAAACATAACATGTTAACTGTTTTATTTCACTTAAATAATCGAACCTAAACCGCCATTGTAATTTCATGGCCAACCAATATATTGCAATTAGTTGAAAACATTTCAAAATATAAGTGCTTCCTAAACTTTCATGTAAGACATGTCGATTATTAGATTTGCTGCCAATAAACCTGAGCGTTTGTAAAACTCCTACTCATACTGAAACATTAATTATAGATAATGAAGCATTTTTGGAAATTCAAATACAAAATTTTACCGCATGCAACTTGATCATTTGACATAACATTCCATGTTATAAACTCTAATATTTGTTTTGGATGAATTGTACTGAAATCTAATTGAAATGAAACACTTATTCGGCATTGAAATTAGTTAAATTCAATATATCCTCCCCAACAATGGTTGAGAAAGGAATTTGTAAAATTATTTAAAGATATGCGATTTAAGAGTATTTTCAATTTGTCTTCAAATTTTGTACACTCTGACTAAAAATAACAATTCAAACATTAAACACCAGGAATTTTTTTTTTTTTTTTTTGAAAATGCGATACGTTCTCTCCTCCTCTTTACCACAATGTAATCTGCTCAAATTTAGTTTTGCGCAACAAAACTTTTCAGTGGAGGAAGATGGAATTAAAATTGACGGTAATTAGTATTACAAAATAATGGTGCTAATGAACGAAACGAAATAATGAATAAACGAAAGGACTCCCTTGAAGCAAGGACTCGAAACTGAAATATTGTTTTGTTCTACGAAATGCGATTAAAACAGATGCCAAACAAAACGAGGTGGACTGAGTAGTTCGCCCAAATTTTCTGCATAAATGTATGGTGTGCCACCTTCTGCAACTGTCAGCCTATGTTTGTGTAACCGGAAGTTGTCGTTTGGATGAAGGCGGTCGTCTCTATGTTCTATACATGCATGCATTTGTGGGGATACATTGCGACTTTCAAACAACATTTACATGTTCATACACACATATATGTACATATATGTATGTGTGTACACTTGTAATAGTGTAATGCTATCTTCTATAGGCTAAATATGTTTGTAGTTAATGTTAATATTTTAATGTTAAATTAATTTCCATATTTACAAAATAAGTAATTTAACTATTTGAAATAAGAAGATATTACGAATATTAGTTGTTTTATTATTATTTTTTTTTTTTTGAAAGCGTATTTTTGTGGTGTTTTTTTGTTTTCTCTTCTTCTTTACTACATATTACTATTAAGTATTCCTTTGTTTTTCTTGTTGTTGCTGTTGTTGTTTTTGTTACTGTAATCATAGTAACGATTACAGTTACAATAGTCCTTAAAGCGATTATGTAAAATGATTTTGAATAAGTTGTTGCTGTTGTTAAAGATTTGGGAACTTCCCCATTCACAAGTCATTCTCTTGGGATTTTATTGTTCCCCTTTTGTCCGCAAAATGCATGTGATGAGTTGTATTTTAAATATATTTGAGCGTTTTTCCTCCAAAATGTGGACGTTTGTTTGGTTGGCTGAGCTGCTTGACAAGCGAGCGATGTCTTTAGTTATCGGCTGGTTTTTCGGCATCCTCCAATGCCGCTGCAGCGGCCCTAGCTTCTGCGTCTGCAAAGAGTTATATGAAAAAGTAAGATTTAGCTAAATTTGCAAAGATTTGGCGAGATTGCATCAATTGAAAAATTGATAAATACTCGTATTAATAACACCCATAAAAAAGTTTAAACATTAGATAGAGTTAAAATTCTAACATAACAGGTGCGTTTTTCCCATATCATATCAGCGATAAGGATTAAATAGCGGCGTTTGTGCTAGAAGCGTTATTCTGACATGAAAAATTTTGCCGACGGTGTGCTGTTTATTGTACGTAAGCTGCTTCCTATAAAGCTTATATTGACTTCAAATTAAGTTCATTCCCTACACCAAACAATTGCAAATTCCGTAAATGTAAATTTTCCGTCATCCCTTGCGTTTCGAAATATTGGCGTCAAACGAAAAAAATGCACATAGATTTCTCTAGTGCCTTAAAATACAATTAATGTTTAGGTGTTAGTTTTCTTAATATTCATATTCACAATTCTTATCATTTTATCGTAAAATTTTAAAGAAAAGTTTGATGAACATCAAAGTGACTGTGAAAAAAAAATAAACACTATCTATGTCCACATGAAATCAACATCAGCTGGAAGGGCGACTAAAAAATTTTTTGTTTGTACAGACAGCAATTCTTATATAGCTTTATTTCCAAGCCGCGTTAATAAGCGTAAAAATCATCCGACGATAAACTCGAAGCTAATGTTAATTAAAGGAAGAGCTTTCGTTGGTTTACTGTCGATAAATCATGCTTAAAATCGCGCAAGAATGTTCGTGATGTTCCCTCAAAATTTAACAAATTATTCTGCAGCAGAATCAGAATCAGAAGCAGAATCGAAAGGATGATGTATATCTTAGATGCAAGCACAGTGGCCGCAAATGCCTCTAATCTCCCAAATTGGTTTATTTAAATCCATCTTCATTCAGTCTGTACCTACCTTTAATTGCTTGCTCTTTCCATATTTTCTTGTTGTCTGTCAGACATGCCACCCAAGGTTTTCGTATGGTGAATTTGTGCTTAAATGCTGCCGCCGCTGTTGAAGTGCTACCACCGGCGCCACCACTCTGTGCCACAGTGGGCGCCGTGGCGTTCGATTCCTCTGTTGTTTTGTTCTCATTGTCCTCAGTAATGGATTCGCAGGTTGGACGGCCCTTCGAGCTAAGACGGCTACCCGGCGGTGCAGGACTGTCGACAGGAACGTCACCGGCGTCTATGCTGGCGTTTACATTCTTGCACATGGGTGCAATAGGAGCCAACGCATGCTCCAGCATATCGGCCATGACCGACATGCTGGGGTCCACAATGAAATCGATAAAACCGATTTGGGATTCGGCAACCAAGGTATTATTGCGATCACATAATGGACTGAATGGCAAGCCTAGTTCACGCTCGAGGTCACCCTGACGGAAGAATTCCTCCAGCAATAACATCGTCCAGCGATGATGGAGATTCCAACGTTTGGCAGGGTGCGAGATGTCACAACAATGCAGAACCAAGGCCAATGCCTTCGACTTGTCGACAGTAGCCTCATTCAGGGTCAGTAGGTTCTTCATATTCTTTAATTGCTGAAAGTGGAAGGACATGTCCGTCGACAGGACCATGTCGATGATGAGAGTTCTTAGTTCGCGGTACTCCTCCCGCGAAAGATTCGAGAGGACGTTACAGTCGTCATCCTTGAGCAAGCGGAAAGCGGCACTTATATGATGGTTCTCCAACACAGCCCTGTCGTTGTACAATAGGGCCGTCTCTGAGCCAGACATCACATGAAAATTGTTTGTGGTGCCCGTGTGTTCATAGTCGTGTATAAGGGCGGCCAGGAGAGTGGCAAAAATCTCAAGATCAGTTAACCAGTTCATCAGACCCGTTTGGCACAACATGTGATGGACAGTCTGAGTAACATCTGCAGCGTGCAAATTGTTATGATATGGATTGCGATAGCGACAATAGCCCTCCTCAATGCGATTCAAAAATGTCTCCAGCGTAGCAGGCGCTATCTTGAATTTGTGAATGATGCCATAGCGGTTGAGCAAATCGTATCCGATATATTTCACAGGTTGACCATTGGCAGCCTCGGCCAAAGCAAATACATCGAAACACCAGTCGTCCAGAGTCTTTGGCAGAAAAGCGAAAATGTACACAGGATGTTCATACATATCACTCTCAATAAGGGTTAAGGTTCAGTACTTACCTTGAGCACCTTGACCACTTCTGCCGGAAATGTCATTAAAGCTGTACTCGATACCCTTCGATAAATACGATCCACAAAAATTCCAGCTCGTATGGCATGAGCCACGGAACGAAATTTGGGCTTTTCATCGGTCTTCTTGCGTGTGGTGGCCAACTGGCGCGTAAACGTCGAGGCCAACCACTCACGCACTTCCGGTGGCACAGCATCCGGCTGCACTTCAGACAATTCATCATCCTCGTCGGCCAGGCGTCTAAAGGGTTTCGTAAGGGATTTGAAGGATTCGTTAAGGACATTTAAGGAAGTCGGAAGAAAGAGAAAAACACCAGCAAGGTTAGTATTGCATTCACATTTGTTACTCATTGCCAAATTGAATCGAAAGTGAAATTATGAAAATTAAAAGCAACAAAAAAAGTTCAAACATAAATGCGGGACATAACGCAAAATTAACTCAAATGAAGAGAGCATATTCTATTAACGCAGTACTATTACTCTATATAATCTATTAAATAGTTTTATAGGAAAGCATCAAACGTAAAAGAAAACGCTTTAACGAACAAAAGAAAAATCATACGAAATCAATTACTTAATAAAATCATCATCATCATCATGTGGGTTGAGTGCATTTTCTATATTGAAGTTTAAGTGATATTCGGAAGAAACGGAATGTTTGTATGTGTATGTACGGGTAAGATGTGTTCTTCATGCGTATTGGTAGAGCGAAGGATAGGAGATTGAAATAGCAGAGTGATGTCTGTGCAATATTTATGGGACACTTTGCTACTTCTTTCCTATGAACTACAGAAGCATTTAATCCAGTGTCGAGCAATTTTTGTGTGGAGGAGGTGTGTGGACCGTGTAAATAATCTATAATCCACTAAAATTGTATGTACATATGAAGTTAGTGTTTGGTGTACACATATATTAACGTTCATTCAATTGCTAGATATTGTGGATAAAAGAAAACGATAAAAGACACAACATAAGTAGGCTAACACATATACAGGTGGTCATCAGATGCACCTCGTAACTAACATTCCATTTCTTTTGGGAAGACAACGAGTACCCGGCAATGTATGGGTGCATCGTAATTAGACTTTATGAAAAGTAATTTCATTCAATAATTTTAGCGCAATTATGTGCACTGATAAACTACTTTTTGATGAAACACTTTTCTGAAAACACAATTTGAACAAACATTTTGAATAATGAAAAACTGCAAGCAAAGGTTTGAATTTTCATCACACCTGCACGACTCATGAAGAGAGAAGAGGCATCGCAAAATTGCGCTTTCCTTCTATGACAACCCTGTGTTCATTTCCTTGGTATTTACGCAATTTTTCACCACTTCCCGATCACAAAATGTGATGAATGTTTGCTTCCTTAGATGCATTTATTTTGCTGGGCGATATTCAGAATAGCATTAATTATTATTACAATAACCAAAGAGAATAAATGAGTGCAATTTTAACCGTTGAAAGAGTGCAATTGTAGCCGCTGTCTTTTGAGTAAATCTCTCTTAGCGTAAGTCATGAGGAAAGCTGTTGAATATGGCAGCGGTTACATGTTGTGCTAGCTATCAATAAACCACTCTCTCGTAATAATAGATACACTAATTGAGTGGTTTCTCTTCTTGTACATTTATTGTGTTTGCAATAATAAAATTTAAATTGACGTTTTTACGAGAGGCTTCATTGTCTCCTCAAAAACTTGAAATGTTAGGTACAAAGTGCCAACTTATAACCGTGATGTAACAAGGTATGAATATTCGCCTATGGCACAATTAATGTCTATAAAATTTAAGACAAAATTGATAATAGAGTCATTTTATTTTGTTACCCTTACGATTAGCCATTCTCCAACAAGTTGCTAAATAACGTAAAAATCACAACAATAACAAATACAATACATGTTGGTATTTCTTCCTTGCCGGAACGCTTAAAAATTATAGTTATTGAAACAAATTATTCCTTGTTCAGCTCTTATCAAAATTGTTCAAAATACAAAACAAAAAGTGATAGATTGAGAGCGACAGAAAACAAAGCGCTTGAACCCATTTTTTTTTTTTTTAATACTCGTAGATGGGTTTTTTATATTTTGTTCAAAACTCTCCGATAGGTAAAACATTTTTTAAACGTTTTCGCATATATCCATATAATTGCATTGGAATTACGTTGCTATTTTAAGTTCATAAAACGTCCTAATGCAGTAAAGTTTGCTCAATTCTTTCCGCAATTAGCCACACATTATTAGTCCGGTTGACTGCGAGAATTTGCGCTGGCCACTCAGACTACTCCTTTGACATCCCACAAAATCGGCAACATTACCCTACTGGGGGCCCGCTTTAGAGGTGGATTGAGGGGATTCATTTGGTTTCCCCCACAATCTTTTCCGCGTTACACTGTTATAGACTGTGATGAGGTTCTTCAGAAATGGTGTCTTGTTATTTCTTATCCTTAGATTATCGCAGACGTTAACGCAATTCAGCAGGTTGACCTCGGTGAGAGAGTGAGGCAGCCACACATCGAGGTTGCTCACAAAATCGAGCTCTTTTATGTCCCCGTGAACGGTTGAGATTGATTTTTTTGATTATTTCCCTAATTGTTGCACGGGGAAATAGCACAATATTTAAATCTCCTCGGAAACAAATTCTTTTAGTCATCCTGATCTGGAAGCATCCGTTACGGGGAACTCGCCTGTAGAAAATCTTTTAAACCATTTCTGGCAAGTTCTTTCATTTGGTCTATTTTTTTCATAAACAGACTTTTTTTTTCGGCTGGCTTCAGCAGCCGTTTTACCTTTCGGAAATAATACAGCATAATATGCCTAAAATGCTCTTTTTCGCTCATTTTTCCACTTTCCACTAGAACGAGACCACAAGCAGCAAATAGCAAACAGTTTAGAGAAGGGGTGGGAAAAAGTTATGATAGTATTTAAGCGAACTCTACGTCATAAGAAGTGACGTATGGTGAACTAACAAATTAACCAAATGAACTTTCCGAACAACCCGATATTTTTACTATGGAAGAATTTCCCATATTTAGAGAACGGACACGTATTTAATTTTTGAACTCACTGTAAGAGATCTTTTGTTTAATGGCAATTCTTACCATTACACGTATTTAATTTTGTAACTCACTGTAAGATATTTTCTGCTTAATGGCGATTCTTACCATATCTTACAGTGAGTTCAAAAATTAAATACGTGTAATCCAATCTGAAAATATAATAATTAAAGTTAGTCAGTTCCAACTTTATTACGTCGTATATGTCGTAAATTGGAAATGGCATGACATAATTAATAAGTCTTATAAAATCTGTACAGCTAAAATTATTTGTAATCAATACTTCAAAAAAAAAAAAAAAAAAAGAGAAAAATACTGACAAAAATGCCTTTTTATAAATAAAGTTTTTTGCAAAGCTTAACGTTACTAACACGACAAAAAGGACAAAAGAAAACACAACGCGTAAGGATTTTTTCAATAGAATTTTTTTTTGTATGAATATAATTTCTATTTTTATTTGTCTGCATTTTCCACTTATTTCAGTTTTCGTTGGACCATTGGACCATTTCTTCAATAGTCTATTTTTAAAGTGTCTTCATTAACACATTTACTACAGTAAAGTATTTTTTTCAACAGTTTTTTCTTTTTTTTGTTGAAAATTGTTCTTATTTGCCAAAAGAGTTTCCTCATCAGCACTTTCCTTGTATAGAATCTATACATATGTATCTTCTAATAGGCAATTTCTTCTATAAGGAAGCACCTTGATTAACCCTATTATATGAAAATCATTTTAATTTAATCATAATTTAATAATAATTTAATTTTAATTAAGACGGACAAAAATGAAAGATGAACCACTGCTATGCACGATCATTAAATAACTTATTCAAAGAAATTTCGAAAAAATTTTTAGTGAATCTGTTTGCAATATTTGCTGTGTCACAGTAAAACCTATGACATACCAATAATAAACTTTTCCGAAGTATCCTTAATTATATTTAACATACAAAGTGGCGCACCAATTGTACTACAATGAGAAATTCAAATTACTTTTTTTTTCAATCAATGGATTCTTTTTTTTTATTGTACAGAAAATTCAATTTTCTTTTTATAAAACTAATTGATTTTGAAGATAATAGACTGTAAATGACCTAAATTTCAAATCACGCATATGCGACACCTGATCAGAAAATTATTCATTGCGGCCTGAAGGGTTAAAGTCGGATTCGCCTCAATTATTCTTTTAATGGACTGCTTCAATTCAGTCATATTCTTTGGTTTCGTTTTGTATACTTCTTGCTTGACATAACCCCATAAAAAAAGGTCTGGTGCAATCAGGTCATGGTGACTTTGGGAGCCAGCGGAAAGTGCTTTTTCTTCATTTTAATTTGTTTGGGAATTTCCGCTGGAGTTTCGCCATAACCGAACTGGCTATGTGTGCAATTGCTCCATCTTGCTGAAACCAAATGCTGTTGAAACAGATACGTCTGCGGCGCAGTTCTGGGTAAACAAAACTCCTTTAACATCTTTAAATAACGGTTCTCATTATCAATTGACAATTGACAGTAGTATGATTCGTGTGCCACCCTTTACTTAGATTGAGTTCTATAGTCAAATTACAGGTGCATAAGAAACATTTTATAAAAGTATCAAACAATCTTCTTAGTAAAAGGGCTGAATGCAAAATCCATTCATATCCTTAATTTATTTTGTTTACCTCGATTGTTGACGTAGATTCAAAAGTTATTTATGCACATATCAGTTCAAAATTACTCTTGGATTTATAAATAACTAAACATTTAATCGTTTCAAACATAAAAACTACAACTAAGTAATCCATTTCCATTTTTGTCAATCACAGCATAGTAATTGACTGTATAGCGAATTCAATAAAGCGCGCACAGGATACACGCACGCATATCATACTATCTACTACAGATGCATTTATTTACATATACATACGTGTATACATGTATATACACACTGGTTATCATTCAACGATGTCACCAACGTCAGCTAAATATCCGAATGAGTTAGCAATAACGCATTTTCCATAGCGTGAACGGGAGTATATTACCCATTGTGCGTTAACAAAATTTCGTCCTGACACAGATGCTACCGCATCCGCATCTGCATCTGGATACAATACGAGAAAGCTGCTAAAGCTTGGCCTTTGTTTAAGCATAACAAATTATTTGCAAACTTTCAAATAATAATTTTAGTTTGTTTTATCAATAAAACATTGAATGTGAAAACAAATTTAATAGTGAGTCCTTTAGAAAAATTGTGTTTGTAGAAGAACCTTCCCCCGCAAACGAAGCTAAACTAAGTTCAAAGTGCAGCACTCCCTGGAGGGAAAAGTTAGAAACTTGTGCTTACTGCTTTCTGCCATTCTCCCTTAGCCAGTAACGTTTCTGTCGTTTGAGGAAACAAGGGAAAACTTTCCCAAGATTGTTTGTAGTACATTTAACGACTTGCAAATAGTAAGCATTTTACTTATTCCGCATCGCGGACGACCGACCAGGACACTTTCACAATCTTCTCTTCCGAACACTTAAGATAAATAATAAGACTTGTTTGTGTTTGTTTTTAAGATAATCGAATATGTTTTCTTAAGGCTTACAAGCCATTAACACAAATTATTGTGCCGTCTCATGCAAAGAATTTTTGACATCGTACGAGATGTAAAAATGCAAAAAGTTTTCAGTTAATAGTCTATGGAATCTTTGAGTTTTTGAGTATATCAAAGATGATATCATCTTGAATTTATAGTGAGTGGCTTCTATCGTTGGCCTTCAATGGGTGTTCGCATTGTCTGTCTACAGCACAGTCAGGCTATCGGGACACAACATTTTCAAATATTTACCAAACATGTTGGTGGGAGAATAATTCACTTATACAGCATTTCGATTTGCAGAGAAATTTCAACAAGAAGTCAATCATCTGACATTATTTTATAGAGCAGATTCACATTCTTGATGTAATATTTCTGATTAAATCGCCTATGCAATCAGAAGAAATCAAACATGCAAAGAAGGATTTATAATCCGATATGTAAAAATATCCGAAATTTGTTATCTAGAAGAAAAGCATTAATAATATACTATGATTTTTTGCGAAATTTATACTACTGTACCATGTTACCATACGGAACTGAAGTGCAATTTGCCATTCAATGTGATGACAGCGGCTGTTTTTTTAATTAATTTTTTCCCTCCTTAAAAAGAGCAGCCCAAACAGATTGCTGAAGACATGATTTTCCTTAATTTTACAATTTCTACTTTCATGAAAAGCATTACATGAGTTTACGATGACGATATACAAACAACCCGATAGGCTTCATTGAAAACGAGCCAAAATCCCAAAAAAAATTTCAGTCATTCGAAAATCGATGCGTGATGCAGACGACGTGTCTTTTCGATTCCTGTGACGTGATGGATCCAGAATTTAAAACGATCAACAGTAAATAAGGAATATTATTTAGGCACTGCGAGTCATTTACGTGAGAAAATTCGCAGACGGCGGCCAAATTTATGGACGTAGATTTTACACCACGACAATGCATCAGCGCCCAAAGCCATCGTTGTGTCAGAATTATTGACCGATCGAGCACTGCATTTACCTGGCATGAATCTGAGTGTCTTTCTTGTTTCTTAGACTACAACTACCACTCCGAGGATGTTGTTTTCAGATAGTTAGGGGGAAATAAGAAAATTTCCTAAAATATTCAGTGACATCTTAATCTTAATATATATACAAAAAATTAATTAAATAATATGTATACGAGCATTGCCACTATTTTCAAGGTGGCAATATGCAATTTGATAGTTGATGGTACTTTCTACGCACAATGTACGTCAGGGCGACATGTGACAGCGGGAAAGTATTGTCCAATAGGAAAAATTTATTAAAATCCCCGTTGTGACCTAAGAATGGCAAGGGAGGAAACAACGAAAATGCAGTTATTTTCTATGTTTTTGCCAAATTTTAGGCTTATAGTCAAAGGTGTGTACCAACTGACGTAACACCATATAGTATTCTGTTCTATTCTGGTAATGTTATATTTTTTTCTTTAATTTATTAGCTGATATCATTTTATATGTCATTTCCTATAATATAGGTTAGGACAACTCATTGAAAAGTTATGGAATCTTGAATAAAAAACTTTTGCCTTTAAAAAGAAAATGTTGCCACTGCAATACTTAATCAATTATTTATGACTTTATGTCGATAATTGCCTTCGGAAGACTAATTCTATTGGAATTAGATGAGACATCTGTCTATTGAAAATCAAATATCTTTTAACCAAACATCGGATCGTTATGATCTTGCTGTCATGGGAAATGTGTTAATCTCTATTTTCGGGTGATTCACTATTCGGTCAACTCTTTAACATATTTTTAAGAACAGACGACTGAATTATGTTAGATGATTGGTACATAACCCAATGCCGTATATAATATTTGGTATAAAATAATACCGGGCGGCTCAATGTTTAGATGCTGAATTTGAGACCAACATTGGAAGTACTTTTTTTCGGTAATTTTGACTTTTCGCCCTTGTGCTACGTAAAGGGGCTTTTAAAGTATTTCTTCTTTTTGAGATAATTTGTATAGTTTTTTGTTATTCCAAAGCACACTAAGATCTTTTTTTGATAATTTTTAACGCTTAATATGCGTTTTATTCAATATATTATTATTAGGAATTTAAAAAGACCACACGAGTGCATAATTTAACACGATTAAGTCAAATATAATGTTTGATTCAGATTGAAAAACATTCTTTATACCTCCCAGGACGTATAAGAATGTGACAATTTTTATAATTATAAATGCACAAACATTCTTTTGTTCATTCTTTGAAAGAATGTGTGGAAATTTCTGCAAAATTGTATGTAATTTTTTGCGGTTGTGGTGGCAAAACCCTCACCTGACTTTCGGAAAGAGTCATACTGTTTGCAATAGAGTGGTTCACAAAATAAAAGGTAAAAATATAATGGCTGATTCAGATTGAAGAACATTCATTATCTCTTCTGAGAGGATAAGAATGTGACCATTTTTACAATTATAAATATGCAAACATTCTTTTGTTCATTGTTTGAAAGAATTTCTGCAAAATTTTATGCCGTTTATGCGATTGTGGTGGCAAATCCCACACTTGACTCTCAGAATATTTGCAATAGAGTGATCCACAAAATAAAAGGTAAAAATATAATGAATGATTCAGATTCAAGAACATTCCTTATCCCTTCTGAGAGGACAGAAATGTGACCATTTTGTAAATATAAATGTAAAAACTTTCTTCTGTTCTTTAAATAAATGTATGGAAATTTCTGCAAAATATTATGCCATTTTTGCGATTGTGGTAGCAAACCCCACACTTGACTTTCAAAACGAATCGTACTATTTGCAATAAAGTGGTCCATAAAATAAAAGGCAAAATTATAATGATTCAAGAACATTCCTTATCCCCTCTGAGAGGACAAGAGTGTGACAATTCGTATAATTATAAATGTAAAAACTTTCTTCTGTTCTTTGAAAGAATGTATGGAAATTTCTGCAAAATGTTATGCCATTTTTACGGATCGTGGTGGCAAAACCCACAGAGTGGTCCATAAAAAAAAGATATGGCATTAAAACAATGACATCGCCTCACAATTGTTCTGCATCGGAAATAAAGACATTTATCTTTTTGAATTACAATTTGTAATTCCTGTTAATAACCGCAATTGTTCTTTAATTACGTTAGTGGCTACAGAATTCATTGAATATGGATAACACAAAAGTCTCATTGCCTCAGTAGGCGATGTCGAATAATTTCGATTATTTAAAGAAAGACAGTGATGCACTTAAGATGTACTAACTCACAAATTTTTAATCGAAAAGTGTCCATATATGTACTAGAGATGACTTAGAGGAAATAAGAAATTTCATTTCTTTTGCATACCTAAATTACAGAAAAATCAAAAAGGATTATAAACCAGATCATGACCAAACTAAAATGTATTTTTTCTTTCTCAATCAACAATGTGGAAGTCTTAATAAATATAAAAACAATAACACTGAACCAACAATTCACAGAGATGTTCACTTTAATTCTGCGAACTATAAGTTTTAAATATCAAAAGATTGTTTAGGATTCTTTTTAGAAACATATGAAATTGGTTGTTTCCTAGGTTCTTTTATTAATGAGGGCTGCAAGAAATCGATCGGAATAATAATCAAACCCAATAAAATATGACCTTTAAGTGTTTGATAGATATGCGAAGAAACTATTCCTGCTCATACACTTTTTAACAACACAGCACTGACTGTAAAGGAAATTATCGACAAATTTTACAGTGTTAAATAACGAGCTAAGTCTATATATTTTGTCACGCCTATATATGTTATAACAAGCCGGCGCATTTTTATGACCGTTTGGTTCGCAATCCATGGTGTTGACTATATAAGCTACGACCCTAACAAACTTTTGGACCTTTTCCAATATTGCGCCTGTCTGTTGGGCAAATATTTTAGAAGTGTGCCTTGCAGGAATTTTTCGATTGCATTTAGGAATCAGCCTGTACCAACAAAGTCTTCTGTTATTGTTTTCCCCCTTTATCCTGCCGAATTTAAATGTTTTTAATTTGTTTAGCGGACATAAATCTGGATTCAACTTTGTTTTGGTTCTGGCATTTTCATGTATTTTTCAGATTATTTTGGAATAAATGTATCCCTGCCTAATGCGATTTTATTTATTTTATTTATTTTTCAACTTAAAGGAAAATAATGCGACGAAGGAAAAACGTTAAAGCTGTGTTGAAAAATAAATGTGGACTTGATTTCATTTTCCGCCACTTAATTTAAGTTATGCCCAAAAACTGTTTTCTTGTTTTGTCTTGTATAATTAAGTACGTTTTGACATAAAATTAAAGCCGAAGACAAGTAATAGAAAGCGCATTGAAAGAGTGACTGGTGAATCACAATTAAAGAATTCAATATTACGTGCGAATTTATCTCAAATCTCTTTTTATTTTGCTGCGAAATAGCTTTGGAAAATCTAAACAAAGCAGTGCCAAGTTGTTCGTTCGAAAACTTCAAATATTCAAATTTTTTGTGTGCAAATTTAATCTCTTCAATGCTTTCATACGAACTGTAATCAAATTACATCATTAGATGAAAAAAAATCATTATGAGAAATTAAAAATAAACGACAGGCGAATATATTCGTTGCTTACAAGGGAAAACTACCTAACAACCAATTTGTTGCGCGGAGATTTTGAGTCTTTAAAAAAAAAATCGCTATTATTAAAATTTGTCATAACACTTGCAATATACAGAATTTTGAAACCACTTTTAGAAGACATCATGTCAAATTTTAGCATTATCAAATTTTAATATTAGATGAAAAAAAAACATATTGAAAAATTAAAAATAAACTAGAGGCGAATATATCTCTTGCTTACAAAGAAAAACTGCCTAACAACCAATTTGTTGCTTGGAGATTTTGAGTCTTTCTCAAAAAGTCGATTTTATGAAAATTTGTCAAAACAAACCATATTTAGACAACATCATGCTCCTAAAGGGCGTGAAGATATTCTTGATTTATCAATTTTTGAAAGATATTACATAATTTTGCCAAAATCTCTCTTTTGAAAAATTGATATAATTTTCGAATCGCATAGAATTTCGGACTGGGGATTAGACCCAAACAGGTGCCTTAATAAGGACACCAATAATAATAAAGAAACTCGATTTTGTTCTAATTCCACTTACGAATGAAAAAAAAATTGAAACTAAGAATTTTTATAAAAAAAAAAAAATCCGATTAAAACATCTGGTTTCGTTTATATCGATTTTACTATGATATTACTAACATTCTACATTTTGTGGCAAAATTGGACATTAGTGTTGGGTAAGGTTTCACCCACAGATGTAATAGGTTTATAGGTATAGTATGGAATACTAACCAAATGATCGGAAACTGAGCACTCAAACGCCCGTTTAAAGGAGTTGTCGAAATTCTTTTTGTCGCCAAGTTGGGGCAACTATCCCCTATAGTGATGCAGAAATCGAGCGCATATTATCAAAGTGGACGAGATGTGGTGGAAGATTTGCTCCGCTGTGCTCGCCTTTAGCTGAAGTTAACATCGATAAAGTGAAGGAAATGGTAACTGAACCGGTCATTTAAGTTTAAGAGAGATAATCACTAAATTTTCTGCGTTTCACGAATCAGTTTGTACCATTTTATATGATTGTTTGAGTATGAAATGCGTTGCCGCCCGGTAAGTTCCGAAAAACCAGAATTCTCTTGAAAAACACAGTCGCGTAATGATCGCTGAAAATGTGCTAGAACGAGTCAATTTCGACACCATATTCGAATAATTATTCAACAAATGCCATCGGGCCGCCACCATATGATATGGCTCTGGCTGATGTTTTCTCTTTCCAAAAATCAAACTACTGCTTAGAGCCACCCGTTTTCAGACATTAGAAGACATACAAGACAATTCGCGGCTATAGCTGAAGATTTTCCGTAAAAAATTTGATTGAAAAATGTTTTAATGATTGGATTATTCCCGGAATGCACAGGTGGAATTAATAAATATTGCTTTCATTTTTAATTATGTACAACAATTAATTGGAAGTCCATTAGCTAACTATAGGTATTTTGCCTGTACGTAGTAATATCCGCACATCATGTATGCGTGAAAGTGATGTTCGATCTCAGAACAACTTATTTGTTCCATATAGAAACAATTTATGAAAAGGCGTGTATGTTTCATTTGTGATTCTGAAGGGGAATCACGAGTCATCAATTAATAGAGATATCACAAGTGGTGATTCAAATGTGGGCTTTCAATGAAAAAAACATTTCTTTAGCGATGAGGCTCATTTCTCACTCGGTTGTTACGTTAACAAGTAAAATTGTTGCATATGGAAGTCCGAGAGTCTAGAAGTGATTGTGG
Source organism: Philornis downsi (assembly GCA_019455685.1). Lineage (NCBI taxonomy): Eukaryota > Metazoa > Arthropoda > Insecta > Diptera > Muscidae > Philornis > Philornis downsi. The sequence continues at coordinate 497,858 of JAHXMU010000034.1, read as the reverse complement.
AAAAGCCACTGCATCCAGAAAAAGTGACTGTTTGGTGCGCATTAGGGCCTGGGGGTGTCATTGGCCACTATTTTTTCGAATAGACACTGGAGGAACCTTAAAACGATCCACTCCAGAGGCGGTCATTTAAATGATATTGTATTTCGTACATTATGGCAAAGTTCTAGCATTATAATGACATACAAGTTTCATCGAAATCATAACTTTATGTGTGTTCTATATAACTTTACTTTTGAAACCGAAAAATGGATAATCTCATGTTTGTCGCCGTGTCTAAAAAATAACTTTTGAGTAAATTATAGCGTGCGTTACACATTTTAATATTTTGGTATCTCATGACTGGTTACTCTAGACTTAAAAGAATAAGAATTTTAAGACAAGTTTACAATAACTATGCTCTAGAATATTTAAAATCATTCGAAGTTTTGATAATAATTTAAAGCAAAGCAAAATAACCTTTTAATTAGAAAAACTGAAGGCTGTAATTAGAGATATGAAACTCTAAATTAATTGAATCCAGTGACAGTAAAAGGTAAATAACAATTTTGTATTTGTATGTAATCCCGTTTGATATTTGATTTTTGAAATTTCATATACAAAACGGACTAATGATAAATCGATAAGTCAGCATCTTCATCTTCTTCTTAGATTATTGTTCGTTTTTTTCAATAGATGTGTTTTTTTTTTGTTTATTGTTTTTTGATGCGATTTGTATTCTACTTAGTTGGTGTCGATATTTGCATGACACTACTTTTTCAAACTTAATTGTGAGGACACAAAATCGGTGCATGTGTTTAATTACTTTTGGATTTTATTACAAAATTGAACAAAGACTGTACTAACACTTTCCTTTCGCTATGAAAATACAACATCTAGATAGACAATAATCAATTTACACAAAACTCAAACACTTTCACTGCACTTGTATTACATTTGCAATCGGGGACTTGGGTATGATATACGAGTATGTATGATTAGAATTCGTTAGGGATGCACCTTTTTTTCGACTCCTTAGCACGATATTGGATAATGAACTGAATGAGCTCGACGGTAATCACACTGTTTTGACTATTCGCACGTCTTAAACGACTCATGTCGCTGTTTCCTAGTCCAAATTGGACAGGACACAGAAATGTTTACACTTTCTGCTGGTTTGCTGGCTTATGGCTGTGGTATTTGCTTTGGCAGTCCTCTTGCTGCTTGGACGATCAAACATAGATGTGGCGGGGGGAAAGTTTAAATGTGAAAGCTTAAGCACGATCTTGCATACACTGAATGAGAGGAGTCGAGAACGGGCCATATGCAGGCATTGTAGCGACCGTTTCAGTGTGGATGATTCAAAGGGGAAAATACGGGTTTCCGGTGCGTGCTCAAATATTTAAATAGGGAATTAAGTGTGTTGTCTTTTGGCTCCTTTTCGTTGCCGTTCGAGCACTCACCCGTCGAATAGCGACCCAATAGTTCGAGGTTAAAATTTAAACTAAACACTTGCGAAAATGTACTTCATAAACCATCCATCCATCCATCCGTCCATCCATACGAATGTCCGCCAATTCATTTTTCTGGTGGTAATTAAAGGACATTTTCTTCTCCGCTTTTCTTTTTTGTGCAGCAAATTTTGCTTCTTCGTCTGCGTTCTTGTCGCTTTTGTCTGCTCACGCTATTCAGATTAAAAAAGCTGCCGTCGTCGTTGTTGTTGTTGTAAGGATTTTCGTACACAAAAAATGGATATCAATTATGTTGCCACTACAAATAGTACTTAACACTAGTCCTTACTCTGTGTGTCTTGCGATAGTCACACGAACATTTTTTTCACTTAATTCTGCTCTAAGTTCTCATCCTTCCGTTACCCCTTCGTCCATCTGGTCGACAATAAAAAGCAACTAAGCAGCAACAACGATAAACATAAGAAATGTCATAGAGTCATGAAATGCCATCCAAAAGAAACGAAATAGAACGAAATAAATTGTTATTGTAACAGTTCTCGTTGCTGAACAATTTTGCTAGATATTGGCTGTGAGTCCTGACAACAGCACCACCAAGTGTAAGTCTCAAGGAGAGATATCCACCACCTGGAACTTTTTCTCTTTATGGTACTCTGCTCGCGTTCTTTCTTCGCTTTATCTTTCCCAAACAAACGAAACATGCATATTCATTCATAGGAAACTTAAGGACAAATGGGGATACAAGGATGAAGTCCAAAGGTGATTTGCGTGTAATAACCTTCATTTACAGGATTTGCATGTTGTAGCTGTCGACCATTTGAACTTGTAATCTCCAGTAAATTTACATCTAAGGTTTGGTCAGCTCCCAAATCACCAGACACCGTTTTATTGCTAATATTCCAATATCTGAAGTGCAATGCGAAGAGATATTTGTAAATTGTATTTCGAAATGATTGTCAATTTTGGACCACCGAACATTTACCAAGGGCATATTTGAGGAGTAGTTGCATAACGAGTAAATGCTACAGTGAATTTAAAGTTATTTTGATATTATTTTGAAATATTCTAACTATCTATAGTTACTTATGATGGGTCCATTTGATGTTTGTTGGAATGACTTGTATTCTATCATTGAACAATTGGGAATGTTATTGGAACGACTTGTATGCCATCATTGAGCAATTGGGAATGTTACAGTAGTCAAAAGCCATGTCAAACAGAGTTTGCTAATTATTCTTTTAGTCTATTTCGATCTTTTGAACACACAAAAATTGCATTAAAAAAAAGTGCATCCAAAGAAGCAAATATTCATCACAACTTGGGATGGGAAAGTAGTGAAAAATTGCGTAATCACCAATGAAATTAACATAAAGTTGTCATGGGAGGAAAGCACTATTTTATGATGCATATTCCCTATATATTCAAGTAATGTAGATGTAATGAAAATTCAAATCTTTAGTTGCAAATTCTTGTTATTCAAAATAATTGCTTTTTTTCCTATATTTTTAATTGTATTAATAGTCGGTTTCTTGAAAAACTGCCCGCAGGTCCCCCGTATTTGGTACTTTCTATAAAAAAAAACCTCAATAGATAGGCACTGGATTAGAAGGGCGCCTAATGTTTAGACTATCGAAGCTCACAATGGTCTACCATGGTCTACAATCTACAGCACTGGGCACGGTCATTCTTAGCGACTTAGAAATGTATACCTTTATATGATGTCTGAAAATTTGTAACTTGTAACTTTTACAAATAGAATGACTAACTTAGTGTCATGTAAAGAAGGATAATTTAATATTTCCAAAGCCAGTGTTGTAAGTTCTTCACTATGGTGGTTTTGGAAGTGGTTCAAAACTGTTTCGTTGGAAGTAGAAAATATGCATGGATTGCATTTTTAAAAGTGGTGAAAATGTGATTCACCACTTTTTTTGCTGGATAGCTATTACAATTTCTTGTATAAATATTTCAATATTAGTGGTAAACGTTGCAGATGCAAATTATATATCAGGCGTCTCTTTTCTCCTTTAACACTCATAACCTGTATAAATGTATATATATCTGTATATAAAAAAAACAAGAACATTACAATTGATAATTTACCTATTTGATATGTTATTTTATAAAGTTGTTAAAGAAAAAACAAATCAATCAAATCAAATTCATATATATGTGTTACTGGATTCAAAACCGCCGTTATGGCAAGGCTGTCAGCTGTTATATACTTGTCATCTGAAGTGTTATTTGTTTGGTGACAGGTTTACCATTTACGAATATGGATCGTTTAACAACCAAAGAAAGCGTAAAAATAGTTAAAACTTACTACGAGCGTGGGAACTTTTCGTGCATTATAGGGTGATTATGGTCGCTATAATCGATCCACTGTGCAAGAAATTGGCAAGATTGTAAAGAAATTTGAAGAAACTAGAAACGTGTATCATTGCAATGTACGGACTGCTGAAAATATCTCTTCTGTTAGTGAAAGTGTAGCCGATAATCCGAGTTTCAATTCAGAGCGGTATAGCCATATTATAACCGACTTTTTTTGGCCAGCGATTGAAGTTTATAAACAGGACTATATGTGGTTTCAACAAGACGGTGCAACAAGCCCCTTAACGCATCCGGTTTTGGCTTTATTGCATGAGAAGTTTCCAGAAAACATAATTTCACGTTTTGACGATGAACTGGCCAACAATATAATGCGATTTGACGCCGTTACACTTTTTTTGTGGGGCTACGTCAAAGACCCTGTTTACGCGGATAATCCCCAAACATTGGAGCGTTTGAAAACCAAAATACGTAAAGTTGCCGCCGAGATACCGCCCGAAATGTGCAAAAAAGTGGTCGACAACTACCTCAAAAGAATCCACTGCTGCAACCAATTCTGAGGCGGTCATTTAAATGGCATTGCATTGCGTACATAATGGCAACGTCCAATAACGAAATCATAGCTTTTTGTGTGCTATATTTAACTTTACTTTTGAAACCGAAAAATGGATAAGCCGGTATATTGTTCCTTTCTTACTTTTAAAAAATTTCTGCGTACAAAGTTTCAAAATTCGATAATGATATATTTTAGTTTCGGCGATTTAACCACCGAATCCTTGTCATTCAATGTTATCATAGTCGGATTTTCATACTTTTTTTTTCATACCGCTTAAGGTATATTTAAATCTGTTGCTACAGAACAGAAGATTTCTATATAGTAAACAGCAATTTTCTACTACCTTTGAAGATCTATCAATGTTTCATTATCAGTATTCGCAATTGGCTCCAGAAGGAAATTCACACATTTGAAGTAAATCACTTTTTGATCACAAATAGTACTGGCTATTCCGCTGACATTTGAAATTAAAAAAAAATAAAAATTTTTTTGAAATGCGAGTTTATTTTATTTCATAAAAATTGGTAAATTAGCAGCTTTATAATGCAAATAATAAAATGGAATTATTAAATATTTTAAAAACTGTTAAACATTTCTTAAAAATATCCATTTATATTTTAAAATATCACAAATATGTTGCAGAAACTTGATTTGTTTTGACCTAAATTTATGTAGGAATTTTCATTTTGGTTTAGATATTTCTTAATTTTATATGTTTATTTATACAAAATGTCTATTTGATTTCCACAAAATATTAATCTTTGTGTTTATTAAAAAAAAAAAAAAATTGATACTACTATGTTTTGGAGAAAGTCAACCATTATTGACACAAATGGATTTCATTGTACTCGTACGTAGATTTAGGACATTTTAAAAAGCCTGTTAGTTAGCAGTTTAATGAAAGTTTACTCTGTTTAGAAAAATGTTTTATGTCCCCATTCAAGGAGAGATACCTCCTAAAATGTTTTAATAATATTGACGTCTTTTGTTCTCAATTCTAATATGGAATTAAATTTTATATATTTAAATATTTGCCCCGATTTTACGGGACATTAAGAAACTATGTAATAACACTGAACATTAAGCATTGTCATCATCAGTACTAAACCAATTCTATTATTTGAACATATTCAAGGAAATGCTTTTAGGTTTTGTGGACGTGTAAGTACTACCAACTTCATGTAACCATAGTTATTTCCTCAAATACTCGTATGCTGTTTCTTCTTAAAAGAACACGAACATAAACATTTTCATGATTATTTGCCGTTATTGTGTACATCAAACGTATCTATCAAATGTTGGCTGATTTCTTCCTTCTGTGAACATAACAATAATATGAGAATTAGCTATTAAGACATTAGACACAATAGTAATGTGTGCTTAAACCCAACCCCATGGGCTAATATACATTTAACGGCATTTGGCCTCACTTCTGTTGACCTTTTCCAGAATTTCTCCCTTTCTATAACCATAATGGCAGCAATCAAGTGACACGATATGTATATGAATATATAAGATTCTTAATGATGTTGAATGAAAAGGGAGTAGGAAATAAAAATCTGGTAAAATTGAGATAATTTTGGCAAAGTTTGTCAAATGGCAAATCAATTGAGATCAAGGTTCACAAGTTTGTTTGATGAACAAAGATTGCCCCACGAAAATTAGAGGCAAATAAATATATGGGGTGATTTTTTTAGGATTTAAGTTTTTTAGGTTGGCAGCACTGGTTGGTAATGGCGTCCAAATGTCATCTGTCAAAGTGAAAAGTGTACAGTATACTCTGCTATTTCATCATGGAAAGACTAACAAACGAGCAAAGATTGCAAATCGTTGAAATTTATTATCAAATTTCTTGCTCTGTGACAAATGTGCATTGTTTGATGCGACCATTTTATGGTTGACATATCAACAATGAATCAACAATTAGTGCTGTTATCTCCAAATTTTGCACCAAATTTACTTTGTTGGACATAAAACCATCGACTCGCATGCGTAGAGTGCGTACCGAAGAAAATATTGCAGCCATAGCGGCCAGTGTTAATGACGATCGTGAAATGTCAATTCGTCGCCGTTCTCAGCGATTGGACATGTGTTACTCAACCACCAGGAACATTTTACACGTTGGCTTGGATTTGAAAGCCTATAAAGTTCAACTCACGTAAGAATTAAAGTCGAATGACCTACCACAATGTCTAATTTTTGCTGAATGGGCCTTACAAAAGCTCAATAAAAATCTTCTGTTTTATCGAAAAATTGTGTTCAGCGATGAGACTTATTTCTTGCTGAACGGATACGTACCACAAGCAAAGCTATCGCATCTGGAGTGATGAACAGCCACAGCCACAGCCATACCTGAATTACCGATGCATTCCAAAGAAAAGACAGTCTGGTGTGGTTTATGGGCTGGTGGCATCATCGGTCCATTTTTCTTCAAAGACGATCGTGAATGAAAGGTTACCGTCAACGACGAATGATATCGAGCCATGATACACGATTTTTGTGCCCCCCAATTGGCTGAGTTGAACTTGGTTCACTGCTCGTGAAACAATGGATATGTTGAGGGAAGAATTTGGTGATCGATTTGGCTCCCAATATCTTGCGATTTAACGCCTCTTGATTATTTCTTGTAGGGTTATATCAAGTCGTTAGTCTATGTGGACAAGCCGAACACTATTGAAGCCTTACAAGATAACATAACACGCGTTATTCTTCGAATACAGGCCGAAATCCTCGAAAAAGTGACAAAAATTGGTCCTTCCGAATGAGACGGAGCCGCGGACAACAGTTACATGAAATTATCTATAAAAATTAAATGGCAAAGACCAATTTATCGATTCCAATAAAAAATTTTAATATATAATGAAAATTTGAGTGTTTTATTTGATTTTTAACAAAACTGCGATTAAAAAATCACCCTTTACAAACTTCTATTTTTGATCTGTAAACCAGTTTAGCATCTGAATTTTAATTTGGCGATAAGCCGACTTTATTTATTAAAATGATGTCCATTTTATTGGCTACTTTTCAGAAAAATGACTTTATTCCCCATTAATTTTTATTTTTATTAAATTTATTTAACAAAGTTTTAATAAATAATATTTGCTTTTGCTATGTTGTTCACAGGAATGGCAACATTACATAAGATTTGTTAATAGCTCTTAGTCAAAAGTATGCCACGAGTATATTAAGTTTTTAATGTTTTGTATTGATCTCATTTGTTATGTTCGCTCTTCTATAAAGTAAATAATTCTATATTGAAAGTTGTTTTCCTAACTATAATAATTGCATATAAATTTATCTCCGATATGCAGCGCAATAAAGACAGTTATGTATAAATATTGAATGTAATTAAATTTGAATACAAATATAATGTATTCCACACCGGTCACTAATAATGAATGTCATAACTATTAATTAAATAGTAGCTTAGGTGGTATGTGACCATAATTACAAACAGTTTCAACTGTAATTTTATGATTTTTTATGTATTAAAAAATAGAGAAAAAGAAAAGTGATATGAATTTTTGTTGTTTTTTTTTTTTTAAATTAATACTTATTTGTTTCTAGTAAACAAAGCAGATTTTTTTTCATGTTTTGGTGATGTTAACTGGTCGTCAATATCATGCGATTTGACGCCCTTACACTTTTTTTGTGGGGCTACGTCAAAGGCCCTGTTTACGCGGATAATTCCCAACTATTGTAGCATTTGAAAATCAACATTCGCTAAGTTATCATCGAGATACCGCCCGTTGTATGTTACCATAATTACAATTAGTTTTAACTGTAATTTTAGAAGTTTCTATGTATTAAAAAATAAGAGAAAAAGAAAAGTGATACGAATTTTTTTTTGCGATATTTTTTTTAATTATTACTTATTTGTTTCCAATAAACAAAGCAGTTTTTTTTTTTTTTTGCTTTTTCACATTTAATTTTTGATGAATTTGAATTTGACTTAAAAATTGAAAAAACTCAATTCAAAGTAGACAATATATTCGATACAATAGGCTAAGATAATAAAAATCGTTAATAACTATAATTTTATAATAGAATGTAACCATGTTGCGTACTGATCAGGATTTTATGGAAAAAATGTGAAATATTGAATCCATTTTCAATTCGTCAAGTAATTCTTAAAAGACAAATTTAAGGTCTCTACATACAGGTATGTATGTGGTAAAGCAATTCGGATAAATTTATCAAAACAACTACCTATATGTAGTTAAAATCAACTTTAGCGAAATTATAGTCACACAGTCGTAGACTTAATTCTTTCTTCCCAACCACGAAAACGACCTGAAAAGAAAATCATATGTGTGATTTTGTCCGTTTAAGTTAAGAAGTCGTCACATAATTTCGTACTTGTAAGCTTCCACCTTTTTACACACAAATATAGATTTTATTTCGTAATTTTACTTTAAATTCAGTTTGGACTATTTATAGGTTCACGTGTAAATGTATAATCTTTAGAAGATATTGAATCCATTTTATAGTCACACAGCCGTAAACTTAGCTCTTTCTTCCCGACCACGAAAACGATCTGAAAAGAATTGCACATATCGTACGAGTATGTGATTTTGCCCCTTTAAGTTTAACTGCCCTTTAAGAAGTCGTTACATAATTTCGTACTTGTAAGCTTCAATTTATTTACACACAAATTTAGAAGTTATTTCGTAATTTTAATTTTAAATTAAATTTGGCCCACTTATAGGCTCCCATGTGAATGTATAATCTTTAGAAGATACTGAAATATTAAATCCATTTTCAATTCGATTTGTTAAGTAATTCTACATACAGGTATGTGCTAAAACAGTTCGCACGAATTTGTCAAAACAACTATGTTTTTAAAATGAACTTAAAAATGAAATTATAGTCACACAGCCGTAAAGAATTTCACATATCGTACGACGAGTATGTGATTTTGCCCTTTTAAGTTTAAGTGCCCTTTAAGAAGTCGTCACATAATTTCGTACTTGTAAGCTTCAGTTTATTTACACACAAATTCAGAAGTTATTTCATAATTTTAACTTTAAATTAAATTTGGACTACTTATAAGCTCTCGTGTAAATGTATAATCTTTATAATATCGTTCATGTCGGTTTTGAAAAAATTTTTTGTTTCCAATATTTCAAAAATAGTAATAAACTGCGCAAGATTATCTGATTTGCTAAAAATTTAGAATTTTTAATCAATCGATTACAAGATGTTTAAAACTTTGGAATACCATTTCTCAATTATTGACAGCTCATTTAGAAATACATTATTTTCAATGAAACTTAAAGTTATCAAGTAAAATGATTTTAGTTCTTAATCCGATTCAAGATTGATACGGATATAATTCAAAAACTCGCGAAATTTATTATATTGACACAGCTAGCTAGACGAATAGTTTTTTCGGCATTCGCCAAAATACCGTCTTTAGCACCCTTAGCTGTTGGTGCTTTCTCGAGCATCATCGCCACCTTAGGGGTCCATAACTTTGCAAAACAATTGAGAAGTTTTGCCCATCGGTACGAAAATGTCAACGAAGAGCACAAGTCAAATATAACTAAATCATTACAAGTTGCATAGAAGTTGTTATTGGCATAAGTGCCAACAAACATAGTTAAATAAAAAGAAAAAGATAAACTATCTAACCTTCTGAGTATTATGTTTGTGTTTGAATTTATTTCGCAAGTGTTTGAATTATATTCTAAACGATCTTAAAAAGGGATTAAGAATTAAGATCATGTTACGTTGAAGATCGCTAATAAATTCAAAAATGAACATTATCATTATTATTATTATTATTAGTAATTTTGTGACATTAAAAGGAATTTTATTAGAAGATTAAATGCATTGCACAGAGACGTAGCTGAAGCGTTAACGAGTTCAAATTCTGACTTTTAGGACCACAAATTTTATGGGATCGGCTCAGTGGCACTGCAATTATATTTTTGTAATTCAAAAGTCAACACAAATGTGACCGATAGGATACAAAGACATTGCAAAACCATACGGGCATACGAATAACTTATGATACTTATCTTCTGTGGTTATTGAAATAAGAAGAAAGTGAAATTATTGCTTCTTCTATGGGCAAAGCATTATCAGGCAATGTATGTAAAGTTTGCCTTTGTTTGAAAGACACCTAAGTGTAGATTACTTTGTCTTTAAAGCGGTTCCACGGACCTTGCATAAAGCTTACCTTTTTAGTGAAATAATGCTTAGCTCCCAGGCAACTATTATGATATTAATTTAATTTTTCCTCTAATCTAAAGTTTTTAGGCTAATCTAAACCTCAATTTAAATATACATAATAACCTGCATCTTTAGTCAAACTATAGGTATACTGTGTAATATAGACATCCTTTTTTCTGCAATAAATTTTCCTGTTTTTTTGGAAATTTCAGGTTTTATAATGAGATAAATTGATAAAAAGCTTTATTGCATTAAGGATTACTCCGTCGTTAATATAACAAACATCGTTAAGACATGAAGTACATCAATCCTGTATATCTTAAAAGCTGCCATGTGTTCATCTACCTGCTTGAACTTAACTATTTACATTATTGTTTCCATATTTCTGAGGGCATAATCTAATCCTCCCTATCTAATTATCCCTCTATATGTACGAATAAATATAATAAATGTTCATCCTATTTGTGCCACAAGAGATAGAAGCCAACTACAATATACTTTCTATTGACATGCGCCACTCTGAGATGAAAACATCAATTGAATTTCAAATGAAACTTTGGCTAGGGGGTATCGATAGTTTCAAAACGAATTTTGCGGCTTTCGCTCACTTGTAATCTGTAGTCACGTAATCGTTAACCTATATTCAGTTCAATAGGGCGATTCGTTATAACAAGCCTAGGCGTAGTGGTGATAAATTTGGTCAAAATAATTAAACAATTTCAGATGAACAGATAAGGCAAAATGTTGCTAGAAAATAGTAGTAGTAATAGTCATTTTGGACGCTCATCAAAGGGTAGGCTAATGGGAGCGATGAAAAACCTGATTATCTGGCACCAATTTTGCTACTGATAATGAAAATTCAATCTAAGTAAAAAGAAAGGAACTCTCCAAATGCCGATAACCGCACAAACATTTTATCGCAATTCGTGGATAAGCAACCAAAAGATACCGTGTATTTATGAAAATATTACTGGCGGATGTCCTTCACAAATACAAAGCAGACGTCATAATTGGATAGAAAGTAGAAGGAAATAAAAAGTCTACACTCGTCGTAAAATTAGCGACATACGGAGCGTCTTTAATGTAGATGCACATAAGGATATGGATGGATAGGTTCTGGCTATTATATTATAAGTTATCTGGGTGTCTAGATGGTGCTGGGTTTAATTTTATCGATATACCCAAGGAGGAACGATATCAGACGGTTACATCCTTGATATTGCATCATTAACAAAGAATAAGCTTAATAAGAGATACTACTCTCTTATTAAACTTATTAATTAATTTAATTAATTAATTAATTAATTTAATTAACTCTCTAATTAAACTTATTAACGTACGGCCAGAGATAACAGAATATGATAATTACAACAAACAATTTCATTAGAAGAGATGCACAAGTTTAATCAGAGATTACAACGCATGATCAGAGATAATAGAATATGGTCATTACAACAAACAATTTGATTTGGGGCACAAAAAGGTTAGCAGTACGCAGATGAGTTGCATGTTTCTGGTTCCACATTATTCCACCATGGTCCGTATAGTACGAATACAACAAGTTCAAGAGTTAGCTATTTCGAAGTATATGCTCATTAAAATGTTACTACAGTCTTCTCAAATATTGCGATTAAATTTGCGAAAGTGTGTTTTGACAGTCAATTAGGGCAAATCTGCCAATTTAATGGTTTTAACGAACAAAAAGTTCATAAATCTAAGATAACACGTGAACGTGACAAGTATAATTTTAGCATGATAAATGAATTTAGATATCTCGATTTCAAAGTTATAAAATTAATATTCTATCATAGAGATTAAAGCGGAAACAGTAGTAACCTCAAGCTGAATAAAAACAAAACAAAATTCCTGATATTCTAGGCACTGCGGCACAGAATTATCGGTATAGAGCCAGCAGTTAGCATCAGTTTTAGGTGATTTGTTGATCAAGTTACTGGTGAGTTTGTTCATCAGGTTGTACCATTTTTTTTGAAAATTTTTGAGAGAAAAGTACTCCGAAATGAAGTAAACTTCTTTTTTTAGGTGGCGACAGGAATAGATATACTTATCTATTATATACCGCCCGTGGTAAATAATTCCAAATGCTTCGATCTTCTGTACTTCACCTCCAATTTGTGACACTAAGTTTCGATAGTGTTTCAAAAGCCTGGTCCTTCCAACGGAGTTTTGGTCGCCCTCCTCTGTGCCGTCCATCTAGTTCGTTGTCGAAAACTTTTCGTGCCAGAGCATTTGAGTCCATCCGCACAACATGACCCAGCCAAAGCAATCGCACTCCCAGCAAAGAAAAATGTATCCAAGGAAGCAAACATTCATCACATTTTGTGATGAGGAAGTAGTGAAAAATTGCGTAATTGTCAATGAAATTAACACAAGGGTTGTGATAGAAAAGAAGATCTACTTTATTCACGAGTGATGTAGGCGTGATGAAAATTCAAACCTTTTGTTGCAATTTTTCAAAGAAATCGCTTTTTGCTCCAAAAAAAATATTTCTTCAGAGTATGTCGTCAGAAAAAAGGTTTCATTGAAAGGTATTTCCCCAGCATAAATAATTGCACTAAATTTGTTTTTGAAAAAGTTTATTTAAAGTTTGTTTTTATCACAAAATCTAGTCGCTAACTCCGATGGATTTGATGCTTTTCATATAAAAAAAGTCGATACACAGGCACTGAACTGCGAAGGCTTCTAATGCTCCGTAGAATCGAAGCTTATACTCGTATACCCTGTACCATTAAATGCAGTCCACAATATGAAGAATGAACATCAGCGACATAGATTCTTATCGCGATAGGAAATGTATGTTCTTTGTTTGATCTCTAAGTATTACAAATGGAATGACATCATGTCATGATGAATGGTCCTCATGTAAGGGAGGATAAACAAATGTTTTCCTCAAAAAATTTAAATGAAGCTTCTTTACATTGGCTATCAAAAATTACGTCTTCGGAGCATATTAGAGGAATGTTTTGATTAAATTGTTAGGAATGGAAATCGAACCAACGTTTTTAAGTACTTCATTA
>JAHXMU010000034.1:385127-484310 GCA_019455685.1 Philornis downsi | reverse complement strand
CGTTGGGAGCGATTTGATTGAATTGTTAGGAATGGAAATCGAACCAACGTTTTTAAGTACTTTATTAACTTTTTGGGAAGTGGTTTAAAAGAGCTTCGTTGGGAGTGGTGAATATACAGAAATTGGATCATTAAAAGTGTTGAAAATGTGATTGTTTTTGAATAACTTCCACTTTTTCTTTTGCTGGAACTGTTAAACACACTGCTTCACTCTCAATATGGTGCTGTAAGGAAGCAAGGTGGGGGCGATTTTAATCGACGAGATACTCTTTATCACTATGAGGTAATAATATGTGTATCTCTGACGCGTAATAACAATAACAACGCCCAATAAGAATATCAATATGAATTGATTAACAGAATGACTGTCCAGCCGACTTACTCAGGCATTGGTATCAGAGTAATAACATTTCATTCGGTTACAATCGATTTACCAAATTTCGTTCGAATTTTTTTTAGGTCACGTTAACAATAGCCACCATAGAGTATCTATATCCATTTTTCGGTAGATGAGAATATCTAAGGGGGTATGGACGGTTGTTGGGTTGTAATAGATACATATTTAGTATGTACAGATATAGCAACGTGAACATGAATAACGACGATAGAGTGGGTCTGCTCCACAATGTGAATATTACTGAAAATATTCATTTGCTCTCTGTTCTTTTATCCATCGCAATATTTCGGCTTAATTGCTTGCTAGCATTTATTGCATAGGCAAACATATTTCATTTTCAGTTTCACTTTCAGTGTTAGGTCACAGCCCGCAATAGATTCGACGGAGACAACGAGGAAAAGGAACAAGAAAAAAAACTAATGATTGATTAATACAGAAAAATTTAATGGTGAATGCACGCAAAGAGAGTGGAAAAAGCAAAGACAAACTAATTTATGTCCTGCTACAAACAGATAAGTGCAAAAAATACGTGTTCATTTAACCTTCAAACTACGTCGAAACATTTTTCTTTGCGGCGACAGTGACCTATTTCCGAATGGAATAAGAAGCAAAAGAAGCCCAAATTTTATCATGTTTATCATGCGTAGCAGCGCTCATTAGGCTACCAAATATCAGGAATGGTTCAGTCGGAAACAAAAAGGAAATTCGTGAAATGTTTGCGAGAGAACATCAAATCCTTATTCAGATTACTTTAAGCTATTTGAAAGGGAACTGAAACAAATTCTAAATTGATGTAAACAACATCAGCTGCACAGTTAATAATTTCGACAGAATCAAGAAATTGCCAATAGAGCAACCAAAAATCGTTACAAAATTTGCATAAAGAAGCAGTAAATTAGGCACTGTTTGAAATTGACAAATATCCGAGAAAAGTATTATAAATGCACAGAAGATGTGATCAATACCAATATCAAATGGTTTCATTCGTCACTGCGTAAAGACCGCTAAGAGTTTCACAATTAAACTTCATTTTATTTAAGAAAAGCATGAAAATGTAATACAGGGTGTCCGTCGGGAAGGTATACTACTTTGTTTATCATTTTTCATTAAATGAAAGAGAATGGATCTTATAAAGCAGTATAAATGCATGGAAGATGTGATCAATACCAATGCCAAATGGTTTCATTCGTCACTGCGTAAATATCGCTAAGAGTTTCACATTCATGTAAAAAAAACTTCATTTTATTAAAAAACAATCATGAAAATGTAATACAGGGTGTCCGTCGGGAAGGTATACTACTTTGTTTGTTTATAATTTTTGATTAAATGAAAGAAAATGGATCTTATATTGATAAATGTTTTATTTAATGTCGGCAATTATGTGTGAAATACAATATCAGATAAATGTCCGCCTCTGTTAGTCTCACAAATGTGAGCTCTTTTGAGCACATTTTTCATTACATGCTCACACACTTCACGCGGTATTTCACTAATTTCATCACGGATATTTTGTTTGAATAGCTCAAGCGTTTCTGGTATCCCCACAAAAAGAAGTCCAGAGCGGTCAAATCATCACCATTTCTTGAAATAACTTGTTGTGAGAAGAGGTCTCGCAGTAATTCCATTGTAATCCTGGCTGTATGCGATGTGGCACCGTCTTATTGATACCATAAGTTAATCAAAACCCAAAGCATGCAGTTGTGACATTAAAAAATTGTCAATCATATCACGATATCGCTCCCCAGTTACCGTTATGCCGTTTTCAGAAATAAGGTCCAATGATTCCTCCTGACCAAATTGCACACCAGACTGTCACTTTTAATGAATGCAAAGGTGACTGGTGAATATTTTGAGGATTTTCCCTTGCTCAGAACCGACTATTCTGTCTGCCTCATCACTCATTATGATTTTTTCATGAAAACTAAACTAAACCAACATTTACCAAAATGATAGCAAAACAAAGTAGCATACCTTCCCGACGGACACCCTGTATTTATAGTTTAATACCAAATTTTCTCACATAGTCGAAAGTGAAATACAAAAACATCATCTTAATAAGAGTCATAATTTTAAAACTACAGAAAAAAACAAGCTCGTATTTAAAGGACATTAAAAATGTTATATAATATTTCGAAATTTAAAATACAGTTGAACTTCTATAACTCGAACTTCTACAAGTTAAAATCTTCTTTAAGTCGAAGCAAATCTAGTGTCAAGAGCGCTTATGTGGTGAATTCCCTTTAGTTGTGCTTCCATAACTCGAACTTCCATAACTTGAATTTCTCCATAACTTAAATAAAAATGATGGCACAAGCTTCTGTATGTCGAATTTTTCTCGAAGAGGATGACATACCTTTAATGTTCTTAAGCAATCCTAATGAAGATCTCAACTTTGTGGAAGCGAACTATGAAGCCTGGCTAAGTTTGAATCATATAACTTTCAATGGGACTCTTCTCGATTACATTGAAGTTGATGATGATGTTGTTATATCAAGTTATCCTACAGATGACGATATACATAGTCCAAGAGTGCTCTAACCATTTAATAACTCATACTGAAAGCTTATCAGATAGTGATGAGGAGGGTTCAGTGGAAGAAGTTATTAGAAAACCATCCAGAAAAACTGTGGAGGATTCCTTAAACAATTTATACTTGTATTTACAAACAAATGAAAATACAAACGATGAGCACTGTAAAGCGCTAAATAAAATAGAGTTCTACATACTCACGACAAAAAAGAACCCATTCAGCAAAAAATAACAACATATTTTAAATAAATATATCTGTGTATGTATGTATGTATGTCTAAAATAAAACTGATTGCATTTTAATGCAGGGCGTGTGCTTTCTTAAGACTAAAAATTAACAAATGTACAGTATATGTATGCAATTCCATAACTCGAAATCTCCTCGAATTCTCCATAAGTCGGATCTTATTTTAGGATAATGGTGATTCGAATTAAAGAAGTTCTACTGTATATTTATTTAATTTATGTTCTAATACAAAAATATGCTGTGCATAAAACCAATAATCATTTAATATTTATGCAAAACAAGTCTGATGATATTTGATATTTTATTTAAACTATTTAATTTAAAACTTTTTCCTGATTTGTTAGCAATTATATTAATATTGATTAATATATATCTCACTGAATATATATTAGTGTTTTTGATGTAATTTTGCATTGAAATCACAACATGGTGCAGTTCTCAGAAAATGTTAACTCGCCTCCAATTTCGAATTCGAAGTATTAGCCTGCACATCGAGGTGATCGCCGCTAAAATAAAAATAGATGGTTACATCGGGACTCGAACTGACGAACATACATATGATCAAGCCATAGCCGATCAAGCGTTTTTCTAAACAATCAAAATTCGGTTTCGAAATCTTAGAATCATGCAGCATAGTGTGATGTAAAGATGACGCGACGGGTCATAGGTTTGAATTTACCATTAAATTGCACTGATGGTACCTCCTTGGACCGAACACTAACAAATAGAAACCGTGGACTCTAGCTTAGAAGATCATTGCTTAGTTTTTTAATCTATTTGTCTTTATTCTTCAATTTTGTCTTGCAAATTAAGTTATCTACGTAGAGATTTGTACTCATAATATCCCTAGACCAGACAGAATTTACCTACATTCATCCGTAACTCAAAATTGCTTAAGAAATAGTAAACAAACATCACATAGCAGCTTCTTTTAAATTAAAAAATTAAATTCAAATTCATCTGAGACTATCCTCTTTAAGTACGTGGAGAGTCATTCATTCATCTGTATTTATTTTGCTTATGTTCGACCGATAGAGTAAGGAAAATAATTTGTTCAATTAAACATTTTAAAAAATTTTACGCCCCATTTAAATTTATACTTATTTAAGGTCTGCATATATCAGCATGCACGTCAAAAACGTCATCTCCAGTCAGTCCGTGCTGACAGACAAACGTATACTTTTGAATGTCAAAACTGAGAGCAAAAATTTAACACTTTCAATTCATTAACGATTGTTGTAACTGGAATTTCGTTAAAAATTCAGGAATTTCTTCTTTTTTTTTTTTGTCTCATTTATTTATGTTTACATATATTGTACATACATTCAACATATTATTTTGTTTTTACACTTTTGATAAAAAGAATAACATGGAATACTTATCAAAAACGCAGCCAAAAAACTGCAAGCAGCGTTTTTTTCGTTCACATCGTTGCAGTGTCACTCCAGAGTGCTTTCATAAAAATCTGTATATGCAATTTTTTTTTTTTTTTTTTTTGTGCATTTGACTGCGTTTTGTCTTGTCGCGGTGGTGTGAATAGGCTTTTAAAGCAGTTTCATTTGATTTAAACACTAATAAGTTAAAGTTAAAAAGTTAAAAATTCCAAGTTTCCATGGAACATGTCGCTCATTTTTTCATATCAAATTAAAAGCTCCCAAATCATTTCAACACTAGGTCTACCGAAATATTTGAGATGTTTTGAAATGAATGTACCGAGCGTGACGCGATGGTTAGTACACGCAACTATTGTTCGCATGATCGCAGGTTTAACCCCGCATACAGCCGCCTATCATTATTTGTTCGGTGGTTGCCTCGATATGTCTGACAAACACTTCGAGTAGTCGACAAATCTCGTAAATTATTCTCAAACTGTGATGTTCGAAATTGTCGTTAAAATTTAGGTGCTGTTGAGTGAGTTTAAAAATAGAATGCGGAAAAGCTCACTAAATGTAGGAAGCTTTTCCATGTCTCATTCATGAGATGCAGGAGAATTGGTTTTATGTACCGGCTAATTAAATAATTTCCATTAATTCATTTGTACACTACCGGCTTCTTTTTCTCTCCTTTTGTTAAGTAATCTTGTTTTGAAATGCGACGGCATGGTTATTCATTGATAATATGATGATTCTTATAAATCTCAGAAATTATAGTTGTCAGCAAGGTCGCTATTAAACTTAAATAGCTGTTTTGCAAAGTTTGAATACAATATCCTAATGTTGGGAATATTTATTTAAACAAATTGGCGCACCACTAAAAACCTTTTCTCACTACCAACTTCACGTTATTATCGTATTTAGTGCACTCACGATGAAATCCGGAGGAACATATGATAATATCTAAAGCTCCAGTGAGATAAAGTAACTTTTTACTATTTCTTTTCTCAAATCCAGAATTGCAGAGTGTTCAGCCAACTTTCTAGCAGCAGATATCGTTCAAACGAAATCAATATTTACGCCCACTTACCCTTACGGATGGGCAACTTTAACCATTATTTGATCAGAAAGAACGAATGATAACACCACAAATCAATGTCAAAGGTCACAATCACCAACTACTTTTTTTGTCAGTTTATTTTTTCACTGAAAACGTATTGAAATATTCACTAATGGTTGATTGATGCGTTTAAAAACCTGTCAATATTTTGACGTACATTTTACTCTTCTTGTAAGACGATGAATTTGGCATTGCATTGAATCAGTTAAAATAATATCGATGTCGAACATAAAGTTTTCATTTTCCATATATTTTTAACGCGTCTTTGAATGTCGCGATTACTTCAACTATTTTTAATTTTATTAACAAATATTTGAAATGTTTTCAGCACTTGTTGTTGGCTTTTAAGCATATATTTTATTATACACCAGCATGATATCTTTTTAAGTTTGAATGCCGTTTACTTTTTTATTCAAAAACAGATATGGTTCATTATATTCTTGATATTGATTAAAAAATAACATTACTGATATCGTATACGGCCAGTTGGCTTCTGACGTTATTTATATCTTTCTTCGGGGGGAAGTGTTGGGCAAGTACACCTGAAAAACATTTTTTGATATTCAAACGACAAATCGAACGTCCAGCAATTGAGGTATTCATGCTAACGATACATTTTGTGTAATCTGTTATTTTTCTATGCTTATGAGCAGGGCTGTGGAATACTGCTTCGATGCCAACTCGCACAATTTCAGACTTCTGGCATCACTGTCAACAAAAAATAGCAAATGTACTTAGATTGTTTATTTTGTCGGCGAAAAAACCTGTGAATTTTCTAAGAAATGAATAAATAATTTAAACAGTTTGGAACATATTTTCAGAATCAACGATAAAAAATTATCTGTTTTTGGAAAATTTTCTGTGATCATTTGTGTGCATCACGATACGAGAAATCACATACCGATGGAATTATACAAACTTGTTTATAACATTAGTAATGCATCCTAGAGTAGGAAATGATATAATTCTTACATTTACAATCAAATTGCCCCCGTTCTTGCTTCCATTTATTTTCAAAATTAAACGAAAAAATTGGCTTGTAGACAATGTTGCCAATTTAGTTTTTTTCCTCCAAATTTAGCTTTTTTTCAACACTATTAGCGGATAAAATTTAAATGCAGCTTTAAGCTTTTTTCTAGCTTTCTCATATTTTTTTTTTTGTTGCTTGTTTTTGTTTTTTTTTTCGTTAAATATGTTATTGCAACTTGTATAGTTGAGAAAATGGCTTTGCAAATGAATTAAAGATTCCACATATCCTAGAAAATCACGCAGGCATCCAGATTCAGAACCACGATTTTCGATTGAGACTCATTATTATTATTATTATTATTGTTCTGAAATTGGATGGAGACATTTTTTCAAAGTAGAAGTAAGTTATTCGCACGGAAATGTGAAACATTTAAATTTTTATTTGGAAAAAACAGATATTTTAGAAAATGTAAGAAGGCTTAGCAGCGACACTAGAATCTAATTGTTATAGAAAATCAAATTAAATAATGGGACTTCGTTGAAAATGAGTCTAAAATAGAATGCGTGTTAGATCACTGAATGTAAGAAGCTATTCCATGTCTAACTCTTGAGATGCTGGCGAATTTATTGATTTCATTTAAAACAATTCTACTTGAGTTTTCCCTGTTAAGTATAATAAAAGTAAATGGAAAACTTATATATTTATTAACAAAATATCAACCTTATTAGGAAAAATCAACTTCACTTGATTTTTTTCTATTTGCTTTGCTAAGTAAAACAATCATTTTAACTGTTGAATATCACATTAAAATTACCGTTTATTATATATTTTTATAATATTTTTTATAATAATTCGATTAAGAGCGTTTGAATAAATCATGAACTTTTCATGCAACGAATATTACAGTTGATTCTGATTTAGTGACGGGTAGAAAATATCTATATAATCACACTTTTTATTATGTGAAATGAATCTTGTTATTCTTATGACCTTTAAAAGTTTAAATATAGGGACGGAAAAATGTCGACTCTAATTCCTGTCGCACCAATGAGGAAATTTGCTGAACTTCAGTCCAAAATTCCAACTCCTAAACCTAGCTTATGAGAGCATCAATATTGAGAGTTTAGAATTTAATTTTTTTGAGCATTCGATTACAAACTATGAGTTCTTGAAACTTTCTTGAGTTCTATATTTGAGATTAGCACTTACGTAGGTTCAATATAAGTTTTTAAATGTACTCATATTCTGCATGAATAATAATTCGTTGCCTTTAGTTACAACTACTGATATATTTAATTCAATATCGATGTGTAATCGCTGTATTTAAATACAAACACAAATTAGGTAATGACTTCGTGTTGTAGAAGGCTTTGGGCATAACTTAATTTGCCCGATTAACCTATAATTGTGTGGTTTGAAGGCAAAAACCTAGCATGTCTACTTTTTCCACAATAAGAAGAAACTTCATAAAATTACAATTCAGATTTTGCACTGCTACTCAAACTACTTTAAAACTTTTTCTAAAATTTTGTTCGACGAAGTAAGAGCGTTTTGCTCTCAACCATCCAATTTTAGAACACACAGTAAATGTTTAACTTATAGAAAGTTCAATATATTCAAGGGCTCCTTCGTCCCGCTAATGAATATTCAACCGTTAGATAATTTAAACAAATCTAGACCATGCATGGGCTTATATAGGGTGGCGCGTAAGTAACGCTAAGATTTGATCAGTAAATACATTTTTTGTTTAAGTCAGAATTAACTAAATAATACTTGGGAAATTTATGATGAAAAGGCTCAGCACAGAGCAAAGAACTAAAGTTGTTCAATTTTACTTTGAACGTCAGCATTCGATTATTCAGCTCATATCAAAATTGCTTTCATGTTCGAAATGCTGCTGGCGCTCCAATAATTTACCGATTGGTTCAACGTTTTGAGCAACAAGGGGCTGTTTGTGATCTTCCGCGTGCTGGAAGACCTCGTGCAGTTCGAAATGAGGTGACCATTGCCCGAGCATAAGCAAGTATTGAGGAAAACCCCGAAACTTCCACCAGGCGACGTTCTCAGCGGTTGGAGATGTCTAGGCGGTCTTTGCAAAGAATTTTACATATGTTACATCTTTTCTCATATAAGATGCAATTGGTTCACGAGTTAAACGCATTCAATATAGTCGCCGTTAACGTTACTTATGCGCCACTTTTTACTTCTATAGAACCCCGTTATATTTAAGCCATTTATCTTTGTTACTTTGGGTCTAGTGCACTTGATCTATTTTATTTTGCGAATGCATGCGGAAAATTTAGTTCTCTTTGGTTAGAAGACTATAACTTCTTCGTAATTGTACAGCGAAATAGATAAATTTCGATTACTTTACACGAATATCACGTAATGTATGCAGTAGATTATAGTCAGATACTTTCAAAATACCTGAACTTTTAAAATACTGCTTTGTATTGAAACTGCAATGGAATTTTATTGGGGTTGGTTCATTACGCATACAAATAACTAATTTCGATGAGAATGACAAAAAGAAGATTATCCATTTTTTTTAACTTATAAAAGGACTGGCAGAAGGTTAGCACACGCGACTAGCGTTCGCATAATTGTCGGTTCAATCCCGCCTACAGCCACCTATCATTATTTGAGCGGTAGTCACCTCGATGTACGTGACAAACTCTTCGACTAGTCGAGTAGTCGACAAATCTAGTAAATGCTTCTCTATGTTCGGAATCGTCGATAAAATGTAGAACCCATTAAGTAAGTCTAAAAATAGAATGCGTGGAGGTTTACTGAATGTTTTGTTGTTTTATAGGCCAAATATTCTGTATGTAGACTAAGGTCCAAATTAAAAATGTTAACACAAGTATTGGGATTTTAAACGCAACTTTTTGATGATTTTCAGTTTGTACTGTTCTTTAAAGCTATATAATTTTTGAGGTGTTTTGTGTCGGTTTAAATTCAAACAATGTTTACCAATTATCGCTCGTTTACTTTTTTCACTTGTGCTGGAATAGGAAATGTTGCCTTTAAAATACGTATTTATTGCAACCTTTAATAGCTTAAATTCGGCTGCATACGCAATTTTATTTCAGAATTTTTTTTTTTTTTTTTGTCTTCCATGTGCTCAGTTTCAACTCAAATTCATTTCATTAATAAGATTTCCTGTATCTGGTTCATATTTTCCGGAATATTGCTTTCCAATATCCGGATTCGCCTTTTTGGGTAAATTTATATTGGATATCACAAGTTTGCTGACATGTCGGAAAATAGTCCAAAACATAAGAATGGTTTCGAATACAGGGAACTGATATGTGGATCGAATGTACATTTGACGCAATGATTATTTTGTGAAAAAATGAAAACATCCGTTTTATAAAAAAGTGCTAATAACTATGGAATGTATAAATTATTACAGAAAAGCTTTAAAATTTTTAGAATATTGCATTTATTGACATCCTATTTATACGCAGGAGGCTTTATAAATGTCAGTGTCGACCATCTAGGAAGTGGTAAAAATGTTATTCTTTTTGAAAGGTTTCCATTTTTTTGCTGGATAGCTGTTACAACTTCTTTTATAAATATTTCAATATTAGTGGTAAACGCTGCAAATGCAAATTACATATCAGGCGTCTCTTTTATCCTTTAATACTCATAACCTATATAAATGCACATAAATCGGTATATAAAAAAAAACAACAAGAACATTACATTTGTTGCTTTCTTTCTTTGAAAGCTTACTTTTATAAAGTTAGTAAAGAAAAAAAAACAGATTATTCAAATCAAATTCATATCCGGTTATCCACTTAGTGGATTCAAAACCGCCGGTATGGCAAGGCTGTCAGCTGTTATATACCTGTCATCTGAAGTGTTATTTATTTGGTGGCAGGTTTACCATTCACGAATATGGATCGTTTAACAAGAAAGCGTAAAAATAGTTAAAACTTACTACGAGCGTGGGAACTTTTCGTGCATTATAGGGTGATTATGGTCGCTATAATCGATCTACTGTGCGAGGAATTGACAAGATTATAAAGAAATATGAAGAAACTGCAAGCGTTGCAGATGTGGTCACGTCTATGCATGATTGCAATGTACGCACTGCTGAAAATATCGCTTCTGTTAGTGAAAGTGTAGCGGTTAATCCGAATTTCAATTCACAGCGGTATAACTGGGAAAGCGCTTGTAAAAATTGTAGAATTTTTCTTTTAAAGCTTTATTAATTGTGTGAATTTTGCGTATTAGGTACATTTTTTCTTCTCGCAATAAAACAAAAATGTGGGACTTCTCTGATATCTAGATCATTTGATTTGTCTAATATCACAATATCACTATCTTGTCTTGAAAAACTGGGAAGCGTCAGTGGCATTCCATATCCATCATTTGATATTTATTTAACTAGTTATTGATTATTCGCATACTAAGCACATTTAGAATTTAGGCAAACTCCATTCCATGACGCTTATCGATTTTAAATATTGTCATTTCTTTGGCATTGTCAATGAATTACAAACAGAGACAATATGATTCGCAATTACGATATATAAAACATTTTAAAACCACAAAGATATGAATTCTCAGGCGCGGAATTGCGTATTTATCAGTCCGCCCATACGTAGATGAATCAATTCATTCTCGCCACCACAACGGGAATGTGAGGCCATCGTATAATTTCGAATGTAAATATGTGTTTTGCAAAAGCCATTTATTTCGCTCGTTTGGCTTAACATATATTAGTGAGATAAAAATTACTTTAGGGTATTACAGTAAAGGCTCATTTTCATGTAAAATTAATGTGCGGTATTGGTTTGCGTGTACACTGCACGAGACAACACTGGGACGAGTATAAATTAATAAAGTGTGTCGTAACACAATTAAAAATTCTCTATTAATTTAAGGGTTAAGACACAGAAGAAAATATTTACCAACAACCGCATACATCTATAAGATTGTGCATAAAAGGATCTTGAGAAATTTAGGACGGCACTAAGGGCGATGAAAAATAGCTTTAACATTTGTTGGTGCTTCGTTTGTATTGAACTCTTCTAGGACGTCCCAAGCACACATTTCATCTGTAAAGGATAATATATTTACATTTGGCCTCCACGGGACGCTAGCAAGCATCTACCAGCATGATATCAAACGAATATGTTTGTTGCTGACGAATGGCCTCCGCTGGAGTGGCAAATGTCAAAACTTCCCACAAAATGAACCATTTTAAAAATGAATTTTTTTTCTTTGGGATTCCATTTTCGTGCACAAAATGTTCTACATATGTATCCTGTATACAGTGTTATAATGTCTGATGAACACTGAAGTGAGTATACAATCCTACAACACATGCGCCGTAAATACGGTGTGTAAGTTACCCATATCCTTGTCACACAACGAAAGACCCTCTCTGCCCGACCTGTTATCTTGTTGTCATTTATATCTCCTGCCTGAAAATGCTTATTTAAAACTGTCATCGATACGAAAAGCCATATGGCGTTAGCCCAAATATAATTTAATTAGGCGATAAAAAGAGTAATTATACTTAACTCTTTATAAAGTACAGTTAATAAGCTACAACAAGGACGTTTGTTTCATTCAAATATTTTAAAGTGTTCAACCTACTCGATGATATTTTTAGCAAATAACAAACATATATTGAGCGGTTTGGTACCCTTGTATAGCTACATCTACGAGACACATACAGGCAGTGTTGCCAGAGCTTGATAATGAAAAAGGGCAAAAACAAATTTTAAATAAGCTAAAAAATCGTTGTTTTTAAGAAAACTGTTGTACTTTGAACAGGCTTTTATAAGTTGAAACTTTAAAGTGAGATTTTTATTTATATTTAAAGTTCTTGATGGATAAGATATATAGAGTTATTCATTTACTGGTTTCAAAGCCTCCGGACTGGCAAGGCTGTCAGCTGTTAAATAATTGTCATCTGAAGCGTTATTTAGTTAGTGAAAGGTTTACCATTTACGAATATGGATCGTTTAACAACTGAATAACGCGTAAAAATAGTTAAAACTTATTACAAAAGTGATAGATCAATGGTGGGCTTTTAATCGAATAAAAAGTTCTTTAGCAATGAAGCTCATTTCTCACTCACTCGTTACGTCATCAAGCAAAATTGTTGCATATGGGCTTCAGAAAACTCAGAAATAATTATGAAAAAGCCTTTGCATCCGGAAAAATTGACTGTTTGGCGTGAATTATGATCACTGGGCTATATTTTTTCGAAAACTACCTCAAAAAGAACCACTGCTGCAACCAATCCAAAGGTGATCATTTAGAAGACATTGTATTTCGTATGTAACAATAAGGTCTAAGTATTACTCGTATAATGAAATAAAAGTTTCATCAAATCAATTAAAATGGTAGCCAAAACTGAATTCAAAAACAAAATTCTGTTTCTGTGAATAACTTCTAGTTTGAAAAAATGTCACCAATCTATTTTACACCAAAAAGAAGAGAGTTTTAACCGGTTTCCGCTCATAATGTTGAGATTCCATTGAAAATTGTGGTTCTAAATCCAAATGCCTGTATGTTTTTCTATAGGGTGGCGCATAAGTAACGTTAAGAACTGATCAGTGAATACATTATTTTGTTTAAGTCTTTTTTTTCGTCTCTATACAGAATTAACTAAATAATACTTGGGAAATTTATGATGGAAAGGCTTAGCACAGAACAAAAAACCAAAGTTGTTCAATTTTACTTTGAAAGTCAGCATTCGATTACTTAGATCATATCGAAATTTCTTTCATGTTCGAAATGCTCCTAGCGCTCCAACAATTTACCGATTGGTTCAGTGTTTTGGGCAACAACGGGCTGTCTGTGATCTTCCGCGTGCTGGAAGAGTTTAACAGTTCTTACTACAAGCAGGGTATAGAAGCTATTGAATATCGGTGGAAAGAGTGTATCCGACCTAAAGGGAGATTATGTTGAAAAATAAAGAAAATTTTGTCCAACTTGTTTGTGTCTTCCTTTTTAAATTGGCTTATTTTGGAACCACCCTGGTAAGTAATATAATAAATAATGGATTTGGCCATATGAACAGCTATAAGGAATAATTTTATTTTTATTTATTGAATCTCTTAACGCCGAGCCTATATCAGTGGAACATTTTCACAACAATGGCTAATAAATATGCGACTAATTGGTTAATCGTCCAATCCGATTACTCTCAAATTCAATCAATTAATCAATCAATCAATTAATTGATTAGTCATAAATTTGGATTAATCATATTTATTATTAATTGCAATACTGATTTTCTAAAACCCATCATAAATGGAATAATCGAACAATTCATGGAATAATCGATAACCAGAATTTAAATAATTGCACATTTCATATTTTATATATTGTGTTGTGAACTACTCAAAATGTTCCAGTATACTTTGTTGTTCGTATTATCTCCTTAAACGAACTATTTGAATTTTGAATGAATTGCAAACTTGATTAAAGAAAATCCCATTTAATTGCTTAATTAACTCTCGTTATTAATCACGATATAGATTAATCTTAAAGTGTGGTTAACCGATTCATAGCATATTTCTAATTCATAAACATTAGAAAGTCGTTGAAAAATTTGATGAATGCATTTACATGAATGCATTTCAACAACATTTTTAAAACCCAAAAATATTGATGTACGAAACTGTGTACACAGTTTCCCTCTTCTCAAT
Source organism: Philornis downsi (assembly GCA_019455685.1). Lineage (NCBI taxonomy): Eukaryota > Metazoa > Arthropoda > Insecta > Diptera > Muscidae > Philornis > Philornis downsi. Next base: position 469,996 of record JAHXMU010000034.1, on the reverse strand, counting down.
CCCTTTTTTAGCCCTTTAATGAACTTAATTTAACTCATTTACTGACAAAATATCCGATTTTTATGGTCGTTACGAATCTTATTTAGTTGGTCTTTGGTCCCCAAGTGGAAAAAACGTAAGCAGCTCAATCCATTTCCTTGCGTTTCGTTTCATAACCATTTTATATTTAAATCGTAATAAGGATAAAGAATTAGGAAATGAAAATTTGAAGTCTAGTTCTTCTACAAGCTCACGTAGTATTCTAGTAGTAATTTGTAATATTCCATTCCAAAAAATAATTCTCTGATAACATCAGATATAAACATATACATATTTAAATGTACATTGAATGTTATGCCACAAAACTGTCCATCTACAACAATTTTTATAACTCTGAGTAACCAGTATTCAAGGCAAGAAAGGTTGGCTTTCAATTTAATTTAGATTTGAATCAATGTAGTACAACAGCTTGTACACGCACATTCTTACTGTATTGCTGTGGGAAGAAGAAAAATAATTATTTTATTTTAAATTCAATTAAATTGTTTATCCACAACTATTTAGTATAGTGTAGGCGTGTGTGTGTGTGTGTGTGTCTGTGTACATATGCACATACACAGGTACATATTGAAAAGGTTAGTAATATTACAATCTACACTACAATGTTAAGATATTATTCTATTCTTAGGCTTGTTATTGTGGCTGTAGCAGAAAGTGGTGCGGGTGTGTAAGTAAGCGTACAGCATCCGGTCAATAAGGATTTTGATTTCTTGGTTTAAGTGTCGTTTGGTGGCCATCATTTAATGGTGATGGTGACTGGTGGTCCATTACAAATGTATGTACTTAGCTATAGCTGTGATCTCTGCGTCTGATGAGTGCGTGGCGGGTGTGTTTGATTGTTAGGGGTTTATCCTTAAGCTGTTTTTTTATACTTTCTGTTCTTTGCTAACACTCAATACACTTGTATAGGTCTTCTAAAGTTAATAACATTTTGGAGTTAATCTAAAAGATCTCACCGGCGAGCAATAACAACAGAAAATCTCATGATTTTTCTATTATATCAACAACAACGACAACAACAATGACTAGAACAAGGAAAACATGAATGTGGAACCAAAGAAGAAGAACAGAATCATCAAAGACAAACCAACCCCAGAGGACAGTTATTGTTATAGCTGTGGCGGTGGCTGTCGTTATCATTGGACGGTATATGATGGTGATGATGATGTTGGTGTTGGTATTGCAAAGATACGTTTTGGCTGCTACGATTACGTCTTTTCACCGCAGAAACATTTATTGTGGCACCAGTTATCTGTAGCGTCGACGAGGAGGAGGCCGATGAGCATCTACTGGAATATTAAAGTAATAGCAGTCTCTCAACAACCAGCATAGACAGTCGCATGTATGTGTGCAGTGTTTTCAAGTACCCTCTGTTTCGTATTTGAACTTGACAAAATGAGTAAGCAAAATTTAATTAAAACACAAAAGCAAAAATTGGCATTAATTGTAGATTTTCCGCAGGCTGCATTGGAAGTGGCATATGGAGCTGTTGTCGTCGTCAACATCCTTGTCGTTTGATGAACACCAATATAAATATTTCTTTTTAAAGCAACTATTCTACATTTCCAAGCACAGAATCAACGTGTTTTTGGGTAATTTTTACAAATGCTTAATAGACCCCACCACGATGTAAATTGTAAATTAACTCTAGCGTTGCTAAAAATACATTTCAATTATCACTCTAGATGACAAAGAAATTCTATTAAGCGCAAATTGAATAATAATTCATTTTATATTTACGTTTAATTGAACTAAGACTTTTCCAACAAACTTCAATCGAGTAGAAAGCTGTTGGGCATTTATTATTTTCGTTTAATTTAACGCGTTAATTTGAACTTAAATTAATTTAAATATGACGTTAATAAACACCCTCGTAACTCATAACCCAACAGGTCCAGATGCACAAATTTTGATTGGTGCAGAACGCACAGTCCCTAATTCTATTTAAGGGTTCTAAATGATCAATTCGATTTGCAATTTGTAGGTTTGTCAAAGCTAAGTTATCAAAGATAAACTTGAATAAACTTTTCTTGAACTTCCTCAATGCACACGGTTATTCTAAACAACAAAACATGATTTCGACCTGGCAAAAGCTGTGTAAACCAAATTGTGATCCGTAAATGGCGGCACAATGTCTTTTTACAAATGCAAGCGTTTTGTATGCTTTTGAAATGATACAATCAATATATAGAAAATTTGTTTTCAGACTATGATTTCCAATTTTGAATGGAATTTAACATTTGAATAGAACAGAACGAATGAGTAGAATTTTATAAAATGAAATATGAAAACATTTCAAGAAAGCAAATTATCCAAACCAGCTAATATGAAAAAAAAACATTACGCAGCTATTTCTTGAGCAAAATATTTCAAATGTTTCAATATTAGTAATAAACAAATAAATAAAGAGTAAGCAATGGCTTCCAAACACTAAGTTGAGTTTCTCTCGATGTTTGAACATATGGTCTCAATTCGTATGCCTCTATGTTAACTATGCATACCCCACACGTAAAATATGGCATTCCCTCTTCTGGAAAATTTAAATGCGACATTAATTTTTTTAGGAAATCTTTAATTTAATTAGTTTCCTGCTTGTTCGAAAACAAGCTTTAACGTTTCTATGTTAAAAAATTACATGTAAACGTCATTAACTTATTTTAAACATCATGGAAATTTCGGTTAATAAGGATGCATTCCCACAAAACTTATTTCAAAGGAGTAACATTGTTAATTGGAAATAAAAGCTGCAAGTGAAATGAACAAACTTATTTATTTCGTATTCATTTATAAATTATAAGGTTTATAAATATCATTTGCAGACATTAGAAGTCGAAAGCTCATGATTAGCAGCCGATTTAAAACAGCATGTACGTAAAAGTGATTGAAAAAGGACATCTTGTATGAAATTTTATTTTCACAAATCCATTACATTTATTACAAACACATCTTAACAAAATCTACAATAAGTTTATGATATAATTGGCTCACTGAACTTATTAATATCCAACATTTTTCGTAAAAAACTGACTTCCTAGATTTTCACAGCAAAAAATTGGTTCCTCGAAGACCTCGTTTTTCCGGATTTTGAAGCAATGATGTGAGTTTAAGAGAGTTTCTTAAAATAAAGCCGCCTGGATGTTTTCCCCCACTTTTTTTCTTTTTTTTTTAACGTAGTTGAGTGGCTTTTCTTCGTAGGAACGGAAAATTTCAAAAACTAAAAAGTATATGGAAAATCGTATTTGCTTTGCATCAAAAATACGAAAAAAATGGTTTAAAAAACCATTTTATGGTAACCCCTCTGTCCAACCATAGCGTAAGGTCCATAACTTACTTCATTTATTCAAAATTTTGCATAATTTTCATTCCTTTAGACACTCCGTTTTGTTGGATTTCACCAATTTCTTCTTAAGAAACGAAATTAGTAACATATCGTACGTCTTAATATAGAACAGTACATGCAGCAAAATACTCTATTCAAATGTGATTCAAACTTTACTCAAGTATTGCTGCATTTGCTTCTGATTAAATCTACTACATTTAATGTTCACCCACACTCAATTAGAAACTCGCTCTACAGGTCCCATCTTTACAAAGTCCCTGAAAACACGACTCGCTTCGATTCTCTTTTAAGCACATAAACAGTCCTAGACCTTCCTTCATGTGACATTGTACATCAAAACCTCTGACCCAGAGCTGTAATCTCTTCTTTAAACCTTAATTGAAGCATTTTCTACTGCTGTGTGAATCTGTACAATGCACAGATTAATAGCCTTTATCGTGCAGTTTATCCTGGCACTGTTCTCAACTAACATTTCCATTGCTGCTGCTGCTAAAAGCTCTGTGACAAAGGAACAGATGGAACCCATGCCACAGTAACTGGATAAAAATGCGATGACGACGGCAATAATGAAAATGTAAAATGGCCGAGCAAACAATGCCACCGGGGGACTATTTCAACCGAACACAGTCACATAAAAAGACGGCCAGTCAGATAGAAGAAAGGACGTGTACGAAACATGGACTGGGAACCGTAGGTACAATTAGGTGATGCAATTGTAACATTGCGTGAGCGCTTTGGTGTTCTTTTCTGAAGTAACTCAATACATAGACAGAGCAATTGCCTTATATTTCCAAAAATTAGTAATTGACATTTGATGTCTCAAAAGAAAATATAAAAATATATGTATGTAGTACTGACAGACAGAATAAAGGAGGAAATGTAAACGCTGTTATTGGTTGGATTAGTGGAATGTTTGATGTCATCGCGTGTAAAGTTGTCGATACTCGTAAATAAATGACTTGAAAAGATTTTTCGAATGAGACATTTGAAAAGCGAAATGCTTTAATCAGGGCTGTCTCAATTATTGTAGAGAAAACAACTTGTGACGATAATCGAATTCCCAGTGCATGCTATGGAGGAGAGCAAGGATTTGTCATGTAATCTGAAGACTTCATTTGGAATACTACATATCTCACATAGCTCGAATAGGTTAACGCGAAACAGATCGAAGATATAATATAAAGTTGATTGTACGCATCTCAATGTGCCTATTAGCAGAGGGAATATTTCTTTCTCACTTGAGTCAACTTGAAATTGTATTCTGCGTAAAAAACACATTCTCCTGCATGAGCGACATTCACGAAACAAATCTTGCTGCATACAATGGCCGAAATTCGAACCGACATACATATCTTACAAGTTGCTTGTGAACACGTCTTCACAAATGTTAATACTAGTTATATCTCTGACAACGTATTTCGATTGTGATGGGCGCCAAAGTGTTCTGCATGCATACTAATCCCTAAGGTCTTGTGAAATTTGACATCTGAAGTCACAGCCACTTAAATATGCCAGCCCAATTAGACGCAAAGTCAATTTCTTACACTCTACTGGATGGAGTTGTTTTTTCTCATGCAAGTGGTAACTTACTGTACACTTTTCATTCTTCATTAATATTTTTGTTCAAATTCAAATTGTAATTTAGTCAAGTCAATACACAATGTCTGCTTTCCGAAAGATTCATTTACATTTGATAGTGAGTGGCGTATTGTCGCCATCTAAAGTTCCTCGTTCGTTTCCTTTCGTATTTTTCCTTTTTCAACGTATCCTTGGACCGTTGGACCGTGAACAGCTGCGTTGTCTGTATACTAATGATGCTCTGTATGTACGTATGTATGTGTGCATATGGATATCTTAGTTTTGATTGGGGTTCTTAAAATTCTCCAAAAATGAGCACAAGGAGTGAGTAGTTTCTAAATGTTTTTACTAGTGCGAATAGTTCCGCGACAAACAAATTGTACAATCAATTGAGCACATTTCAATTTAAAATGAGTTATAGTGTCATTATTAACTTAGAGGCCGTAAACCACAAATGTCCCATTCTGCTTTTCTCTGTTCATTTTTCAAAGCATAGGGTATATTAAACAAAATATATTTTTATACGTAAATGCATCTTCTATGGGAAATATAGCTACGAAGTTTCTTTTCTATGAAAAATGCGTGTGAAGACAATTTTATATACCAATTTTTTATAGACAATCCTCTAAACTAATTGCTCTGATGGAGCCATACGAAAACATCCTTTTACCTACAGATTTCGACACATGAAATGGGTGTACAAATACAATTCTTAATTTACAGGACCTCTTGGCTAAAACCGAGAAGTTACTATTATTTTTGATTATACGTTATTGATTCTTATAATTATAATAGTAGTAAACAATGCTTCTTTTTATAGATTCCAGTTTAAGTTGTATCTTCGCTACGGTCTTTTGCCATCTAGGAAACTGTGTAGATTTGGAGATATGTATATCACTTCACCTCAAGTTGTGATCATTTCTTAAATATAGTTTTATTTTATTTTTATATTTTAATGAATCAACCATCAACCTATCATAACCACGACACTGCATAGGCTTAAGAGGTGCGACTAAACATTTTCAAGCGCCGTGTTTCAGACGGCTTGGTATCCCTTTTTAAAAACTTTGTTTTTATAGTGTTAATTTGTTTCATGTTCTTTTAATAAAATCATGTTCTGCAACAACTGAGCTGAAAGCAGAAAGCTTTAGTGTCATTTTATCGTAAAAATGGCATATCCGACTACGAAAAATAGTACCTTGAGATCAAATCCCGTTCATGTACGAGTATAAGAGGACGATTGATTTTAGAATTTTCCTTTACAAACTTTACTTTTTCTTATAAAAATTATTATCTTCTTATTAGTATTAACTGTGATTCAGCTTGTTGTGTTTTAAGTATATTAACCCGGTGTAAGGTTGATTACGAGGATCTTTTGGGCGTATAGAAAAAATATAAATATTTTTACAACACATCCCCACAAATGGCATCTTAAAACTTAAATGCGAATGCTAATGCACGGACTAAAGCAAATTGCGTTTTTTTTTATCAATTCCTTCCTATTTAACACAGCTAACGTACAAAATACTCCATACAAATATTTGTAGAATATTTTGGATTTTCTCGTCAAATTTACAAAGCATTCAAATGGGGGTATGACATATCGGCGTTCGCCACCGGTTTATGGAATGAGAGCGAGACTTTCGAATATAGATAACAATCAAATTTATAAAACAATACGACTTCTGAATGAATATCAAAAATGTATATAATTTCAAAACATTCTCGTACGAAATAGTCTTCATATTTTGCAACTTTTAAAATTATCATAACGAAACTTATGAGTGTCAAAGCCATTCGTTTGTTAATGCTAGCTCTTACAACATACTAAACAATCATAAAATATCCACAATTGAAAACATTGTTGATTATAATTTGTGTATTTTGTTATATTCCTTTCTTCCTTTACGGCGTATGAGCTTCTGAATTCCGACGATTCCAACGCCATACGGTGCCATCGTCGCACACCCACACCAGTACAGTTGCATCACGTGAAAATGCAGTTTGCCGCACAATCGAAGTGCATCGCACATTATTCAGTGTACTGGAGTGTGTGTGTCTTGGATCGGATGGGTCCAACTCCCACACGTACACTTTGCCATACTGGTTACCTAGAGCAATGATCTTATGCCAAGGGTTAAAACCAAAACGTACAAACCAAATTTCGCATTCATCGTAGTCGAACTCACATAAAATTGTACATGAGGCATCGTTCGGTTTTAGTTGGGACAGGCTCTGGTGCAGCTGACCAGGTTTCCAACAGACGATGGAATTTTCGCACGACTTCGATAGAATAAAGTCGCCGAACCATTGCACACAATCTACATAGTTTCGATGAATGTCCCGGGTAGAGAATTCGGGAAAATGCTGCATAATTGTAGGGAAGGGCAATTGTGATTTGTTGGGGTTAAAAGTCCGTGACATTTCAATTTTCTCTTTAAAATCGGCGTTGTCTATACGCCACAGCTTCAATGAGTGGTCCATGCCACTGGACATAATGCGCTCGCCCCTTAAGTCAAAGTCGACGGAGAGGACCTCATCTCTATGGCCCTCTACTCCTCCAAATATTGCAATACAAACATGCGTTTGTATGTTCCACAAACGAATGGCGTGATCTTTGCTGCCCGACAGCAAAAGATTCGGTTGCCTGGGATGGAATTTTAACTCATTTATCGCTTGGCCGTGACCAATGTAATTTCCGACGGCCTCGTTCTTGTTCATGTCTATAACTCGAATGACACCACGATAGCCAGCCGTGGCTAAAAGAGGACTAGACGTTTTTAGGTCATATGACCAGCTACAAGTGTAAAACACCTCATCGGGCTAAATGAGGATTAATATATCAGTGGATCGTATTATCGACAGGAAACGTTGAATAACTTACATCTGGATCAGCATAGCACATTATCAGCTTGAGACCGCCTCTGCGGGGACATTCGTAAATGTTGCATCGGTTGCTGCCAGCAGTCGCAAACATCATTATCTGATCTTTTCCCAATAGATGATTGAATGCCACACCGAATATGGCCTGTCCGTGGTCCTCTTTCAAATGACAACTTGTGAAGTAGGAGAGAGCGATAGCGTCAGTTACCACCATGATCGTACTGAACTTGAGCTTGAAAACTTACTCATATTTATAAGCCGGCCGGTTTACCTTTGATTTGCTGTGGGCCCTACTTTGTCTCCGACCTCTTGAACCTGGCGATTTACTGCGTGATGTGGTGCTTGTGGCTACGCTGGCTGTATCATCCTGTAGTAAATTTGGAATTATAAGCATTGGGTACTCCCATCTCGGATTGCTTCCTTACACTTACTCCTATAGATTCATTTTCACTATTTTCACCTTTGGAAGAATCTTTGGGTGAAAGTTTGTCGACTTTAGATTTGGACATTTCTTGGCCAATTAGATTGCATTCGACAAACTAGTACTTAATGTTTTTACTCACGCAACCGATAGTCAAACTTACTACTCTACGCGAAATTCGCAATTCAAACAAAAACATTAACAAATGACAGCAGAATTGGCGGGCAATTGTAGCGCACGTTGTTATCGACAACAGCTGTGATGGCAGCAGACTCGTATTTTTCAAAGATACTATGGTGGAGGTGACCTAATTAAAGTACACGACGCTTTGCTTTTACGCAAGCTGCTTTCGCAGTACGTTAAGCGAAGGCACACTAACTGATTCGTTTGATAAATTAAACCTAATTTAGAAAAATGGAAGATGCTTTGTCTAAAAGTGTAATCTAATTAAAAACTTATAATGTAAAATCTGTCAGTTTCTCGGAAAGAGGTTAACTCTGACAGACTGAACTGACAGATTTAACAAAATTGGAGAAAATTGGCAAATGTTTACGACGGTGAAATCTGTCAGATCTATATATTCAATATTAGAGCGGCTCCCTCATTACATAACAAATTAATAATTGCGTAATTCATCATAAATTATTTCTTAACACCTGGTATATAAGGAAATATGCAATTGTTTTCAATTGAAAATTTTACTCATCATTAAAATATAACACTGGGTAACAACGTTATATTTTAGAGACTGGGTGTGGGGCTTACTATTTTTAAGATTTTTCTTACTAATGCAAGTTGTAGCTTCTACTTCTTAAAGTTGTCGAAATTATCGATTTAGTTTCCTTGAAAGAAAAATAAAGCACAGCAGGCAAAACAGGTTTTTTTTTGACTGCGAAACTTCTCCCATGAACTCACGAATGCCGTCCTCGCTGTTTGGTGTACATATTTTCTCATTAATTCTCAATTTTATTTATTTATTTATTATTATTTTTTTTTTGCACTTTTTCATGGCAGAATCGCATTTTTTTTTTTGTCTTTGCCCTTTTGCCTATTGCTGTAAAATCCAAGTTTTTATGTCAAACACTATGCACTGTTATCTTCCTTGTCATACTTAGCCTAGATTTATATATGAACAATGCGATTTATATGGGATTAGTTTGCACCAAGATTTTTCAGTGTCCACACATTAGCTTTGTCAGTTTGCAAGCAGTAGTAATAATAACAATAACCAAATACCAAGATTTCTTGGCATTGGCATCCCTAGTATACCGTTAGGTTGAATTGCAATACGCGCATTGATCGCGTTGCAATTTCTCATAGTAGATTCGTGTATTAACATTCTCGCATGCATTTTCGCCACCGGAAATTCAATTGTAATTAGCTAAGATTTAGTTTACAAACCATTCGCATTCACCATTAACTTAGCATGCAAAAAAAGCATCTAACACAGTGTAACGTATTTACAGTTCGCGAAAATAGACAAGAAAAAAGACAGAGACAAGGACAGGAGAGCAAAGTTGTACATGGAAAAGTAGACAAAGGATAAGAGTAGATTTGAACAAAGTTTTGCTAGACAAGAGAAGACTCTTTCGTCAATTCGTTGTCAGTGAGTGGTTTGTTTTTGATTCGGTGGCGGTGTGATTGGAAGTGTAAGTGTGTACGTGTCGAGAAAACTTAAAAATTCTGTACAAAATTAATGGAATCTTACGCAAACAACAGAGACAACTTAAAAGGAGGTAAGTTAATTGTTTTGTTATTATCATGATTAGACAGTTTGAAATTATGTACGTTTTGTTCGTCGACATGGATCTCGCCCAGACCGGAGTTCGCAGACGTTTTTGCCTTTGGATGGTTGCTTTGTTGCTACAACTGCTACTGCTAACTGTACTGCTATTGCCACTGGCTGAGGCTGCCGGAGCTGTGGAGCAGTTGGTGGGGATGGCGTCGACTACTTTATCCGTATCCTTGGGATCCGTCGCGGGAGCCGTGTGTGGTTCGTGAACATCTTCAGCTGCCGGCGGACCGGTGGGCCCACTATGTGTTTGAGGGGCCGAACACACGCCCTTGGTGCGGCTGTCTATGCTGGTTTGATTGTGAGACTCATCGGCCAATGGTGTCATCTTGCTGGCTTCCTCACTTCTACTGAGAGAACATAAGCTTTGATCGGTGTTATTGTTGTCATTCGATCGAGCTTCCCCCTCCACTTGTTCGGACGTCGCGTATTTATGGTGGTGCCGGTGGTGACGTGCCTGGCATTCCAAGTTTTTGCAGTCCCCATTGCACTTGTCATTCTTCGTCTCATCCCTGCGCCAGGCAATGGGCGTACATGAAGGTCATGGGGAAATAGCAGTAAATTCAGCATTTAGCAGTGGAGCAAGTAGCAACCAAGAATTCATTTGAAACGTAAGGCAAATCCATCAATCATCACCACACAATTTGTTTGCAGGGGTATTATGATTTCATTTTTATTTTTTTTGTGGTGGAATTTGGCGGCAGTACAGAAAATACATATAGAAAAACAGAGATAAAGGAAGATTTTCGATTAACTTTGTTGTGTTTCCTGAATTCCCAAAATACGCAGTAACACTAAGTCGACAGTTGTGGCTGTAAAGAAATGAAAATCCTTAACAAAGCAAAGCAGCAAACTTGTCAGTTACCATGAAGTTTACTAAATGAGCCTAAAGACTGCTGACATTTCATACCATTTCAGAACAAACGTGAAGCATTTCCCTACATTAACGAATGTGCATAAAAGATTTTGTAAATTATGTTCTAAATATTGAGAATTGTTTGAGGGTTTTTTTACGATAACGTCGTTAGCGGTTGTATTGAATATTGTATTTCCTCTGCACCGTTATATATGCCGAAGGGCTAATTAAGCGCAAATTCAGCCATTTGTTCTTCTTTGCTGTTTTTTGCACTTTAGTCGTTCAGTTGTCCTTCGATATTTCAATTAACATTTTAGGAAACTTTCTACATCATACAAAAACTTGTAATTAAATGTAAAATTTATTGTGTACACAAAAATCGTAAAGAGCTTTAAGTTCCAACCCCGAATTCCAAAGTTGCTGCACTCCCATAATAAGGACAACTAATGAAAACAGTTAAAACCACATTCTGTTGTTGTAAAAAGTACAAAACTGAAAAAGTTATTCTAACTTATGTTTGACTCGTTGTGTAATAACTTTATTTCGCACGGTTTGTTTTCTGTTACAAAAAAAAAAAAAAAAAAAAAAAAAACAAAAACAAATCATCGTTAGAATTCCAATTTTGTACTGCGATAGGGGGATATGTTTTGATTTATTTCAAAGATGCCAAGTCATCTGTTTTATTTAATGTATTCACAATCTGATGCCAACGGAAGCTGAATGTTGAAAGTTTATAAAAACATTTGAAATTAGTGAATTTAAGTAAAATCATCTTGGTGTGATGCTGAGTGGTCGAAATGGTTTTTTTTAGCAGATTTAATGTAACTAATCTAAGAGGCAGCGGAAGACAAAATAGCCACTGTTCGAACAGGGTATCATTGGTTTTGTGTTTAGTTTGATTCTGAACATAATTGTGAGATTAAAGGCAGAAAAGAATTACACCGAGTTACACCGAAGCAAACGATGCTTGACTATGCCTCTTCAAGATCAAATCATTTGAAATACAAAGTTTTTATGTTCCAAACTCAGAACCCGCTAATGCGTGTTTCGCTTGTGAAAAGTCTGCCGTTAAGTTGCGAAAAGCGCTATTTTAGAATAGAAAGGTGTTAGTCAAATAACTATACATTACTCGCCTAAATTCTAAATATAATAGCTTAGAAAAATTCAGAAACGGCATCCGATTTCTGGATTTCTTCGCCTACGAGATATTGCGAAGGAAAATCCATAAACGTGCTACCTCGACCCAATGTATTAGTCCTGTCCATTCCCAGAACTGATCTTAATGCCGATTTCAAACACCTGGTAGTTAAAAAGATGCAATTAGTAATTTATCAAAAATACCCTTTGTAAGATAAGATACTTTTTTTTAATGTCCAAATTCAACATTGCTTTTAACACCGAAAATAGGTCCTCATTTCATATCGAATACGTTTCTTTTTTAGCTCTTATTTTTTTTTTTTTGCTGCTTACTGTTGTTTTAACGCTTCAATGTCTTTCGGGGTATTCTGTAAAGAATTGAAATTCGATTTTGGATTATGAAGAACGAAAGCCTTAAACTCCGTATGTTTTAACCCCAAAAAGTTCTATCAACCCTAACTTCTTCCCCGGTGGAATTATAAATTAGGTTGCAAAATACTTGTCCGTTAAATGCAAGCTTGATCTCTAATTGCAGCTTAATAAAATGTAGCATTTGCAGTTTTGAAAACTATTTATACTGCATAATTTTAGAAAGCACACTATGCGCATCTTCAAGCTGAGTGATTTACTTAGTTCGGTTGTTCCAGATCAGCTCGGATATGAAAAGGAAAATTATATTTTTTTTACTTTTCCCTAGTTTATATCAAACAAAGCTGTTTGTTGTGCCAAATTGCAGTTGTTTAGATACATGTATATATATATGTATATACATACATATATATATGTAGTAAATAATGATTTCAAATAATTCACAAGTTTTAGATTCGAAAAATAGATAATATTCAAAGTTAAGTTAGCTACAAAATCATTCATGGTCTTATAATAAAATGGTAAAATAAGCACACATTTTTGCCGAAAACAATAATCCGATAAAATACGAATCTTTGGTATTTCCAAAAAGATTGAATATTGCGCAAAATAGAACTTAATGTGCAGATTTCTACATTGCTTGCAGAGTCTATACTTTGGGCCACTATCATGAGATTTGCATTGTAAAATATTCAATCAACTACTAATTTCTGATTGCTATAAAGTCAATATTTTACGAACCTGAAAAAGACATCTCTATAAGATGTTATCGAAAATTTATTTGTGCTTCACTAGCAGTAATTATTGTCGAGATATTTGCCTGTGAAATATTGATAGTTGGAAAATGGTTTTATGTTTGAGATCCCTTCCGAGTTATCACAAGTTAAGCTTAAAAAATAAACAATTCGAACTTTGGTTTTGGGATTTTAAAAATTAGTTTTGGGTTATATTTGTTGCTTTGAAAAATTTCAACTAAAATTTTACAAGTAATAACACTTCAGAAAAGTGCTTTCGGGATAACTCCTTGAACGAAACTGACGCGGAATGATTAAAACTTATTCATTTTATTCTACCAACTAAGTTTTCATATTTAGATTTCGAGCTAGCCTTAAATTGAATTACATATTATTATAATATCGAAAACTGTAGGCAAATAATGATGCTTACAAATCCGTCAGTATGTAATGACGGCTAAAAGACTACTTTTCGCTCAACATTTAACAACAAACTACATTTCGGACGACTGGATTAAAAATTCGAATAATCAGTGTTGCTAGATCGATGCTATATTTGGGTTGATGTATTACTTTAATATGTGATCAAAGTATTTGTCCGCATTCAAACAATGTTAATGGCAAACATCTCCAACACGGATGAAGCACTGTCCGAATTATGCAAGAGTGTTTTATAGAAAAACTAGAATTAACTTACTAGAACTATTTCCAGTTTAAGGATTAAATGTCTGCGTTTTTTTTTTAAATAGTTTGAAAAACAATGTTGGCCTTAATTTTTAAAAATACTTTAACAGTTTTGCTTATCCTTAAAACTAAAACTATAGAGGAGATATTTTAGAAGGCAATTTAATGAATTTGTTGCAAAATTATGAACCCTAAAATGGATTTTTAGAACCCGGTAATACCACTGATGTTAGGGAACTTTCCACGCTTTCTGTAGAAAGCGCGCAAGTGCGTTATCAAACCTTGTGAAAAACTTTTTTTTTGGCTTCGCTGGGATTTTAAGAGTTTATTCTGTGTACTTAACAAGTTGTCATGTTTTGTATTTCCTATAAGGTCGTAATTTGAACGTAATAACTTGTGAATTGATTCTCCAAGAGATAACTTCGAGCAAGAATCGTTAACTTTCAGGTGATCTGAAACATAGTGTGGTATTAGTTAACAAATTTTAATATTAAATTTATGAATCTATTTTGTAGTATCGAAAACTTCGGTAAGATAGTTTTCTTGTTGTATAATATCTGCGAAATCAAAGTGATTCTAAAATACTTGTTCCGGATGAAATCTATTCGAGACACCTGGAAAATAGTGCAATATAAATTACTGCACCCTGGAATCACTTCATTACAGAGGGCGCTTCTAGTTAAAAGTAAAGATGATAAATAACTAATACTTGTGCTGAAACGAGTACTTTTGAACTTTCTTACTTTTGGCTTTCAAAGCTGTCGCGAAAATACTGGCACAACAACAAAAGGTTTATAGATCTAGATCTGGTTTTGAAATATTGTTCTTGCACATAATTCTAAAATAAAACAAATTCCACTACAGCATAATTTTTACCATTTTCTGACATTGTTCGTTCATAGTCAGTCCCAGTTTCATAGCCTAGTGGCACTGTGGACTGTTTCACATTTTACTAATTTAATTAACAATTTCATGAAATAATTTGACTCTTCCTACTGAGCGTTACGAATTAGGAACTACAATTTGACACAATATTTTTTATTTATTCTTTTTTATATTTTTTTTTTAAAGAAATCTGGTAAATTAAATTAATATGACTTTCGAATTCCTGGACTTGAGATTTATTCACAATCAATCGAACATTTTCGAATGCAATTAGCGTAGCGTTGTTATCAATCTATTTGAAGAGTAATCTATTTTGAAGGAGGTAGTATAAACATTATGTATTACTGAAAGCTGAAAGCATAAATTACTGATGTTTCCTCGATAACTACAAGTATGCCCTTGTTTTTAAGAGTTACTTAGTCCATTCTTCTTCTTTCGCTGGCATCAGATTATTTTCTAATCGTAGCAACGATAAATCGAAAAGATAGTACGAAATATGACAGATGAAATGTTATAGAGCAGAAAGTTAAAGATTGATACTCATAGACCAGTTAGAGTGAAGAGTGCGATAAGAACTATAATACATCAAGAGGAAATAAACTGGAACACACCTGTTACCTGGAAAGAAAATACATATCCGGATAATGATGTTCGATGCCAAGCTGGGAAGTTTTTAAACTACACATATGAATCATTTATCATTTTTCCCCACTTCTCTCTCTCTTTTTTGCTGTTGATCGTGGTAGAAACTAAATTAAACTAAACTTAAATCTAAAGTTGCATCCTTTTGGTTCCACATAAACATTCATATATCGTATCGTATAGGTATATACTTACGATATTTAAACTAAACACACACACATACTTAAAAAATACACCGATATGAATATAGTTGTTACTGAGCATTTGAAGATAGTAAACCGTCTATTCTAAGAGGCTAAAAAAGGATAACAGAATGAAGAGTAGGGAAACTTATCGATCTAATACATTTGGATTCATCATTTCTATTCATATGGAGAAAAACGGCATACATGAAACAGCTTTTTTAAGAAGATAGTAATGACGGCACTGAGTGGAAAAGAAAAATCGTCCTAGTATTCAAGCTATAAGAAAGGCGTTTCAACTTTTAGTGATTGTGATAATGCCTCTAATATGGCGGCAGCAATGCAATGATGAGGTTGATGATGAAACGTAAGTACATGGAGTATGAAGGTAGTAACACATGCCAGAGAGGGAAAACCAAAAAACGGAATTAGATGAGCTGCTCCCTAAAATGAAAATCACGCACAAAAGCTATACATTTCTCGCTGTAGGAGTATTTTTAATACAATTACACAAGAGGCAAGAGACGCTTTAAAGGGTTAGAAGTTTCGGCGTATGAAAAGGAGACATCAAAATTGGTTAGAGGCAAGAAGAAAGTATAAACACAGATCATCATCATGATATGAATAACAAACCAGACACTTACTCTTCATACTCGATAGACGAACTGGAGTTTTGCCTTAACTGTGATTTACCTGACGTGGGGCTTCTGTGTTGTTGTTGGCGATGGCGAGGAGAGAAAACAAAAACGAAATATTTTACAAAATACAACCAAGGAATAATCTCAAATAAAAAAACGCAAAACATTGAAAGCGACATTGCACAAACATTGAAATGGCGGGTCAAATACGTCACAAAAATACAATCGAACGCGGTGATGCGAGCGAAATGAATTACAATAAGCCGAATGGGATTTCACACAGCGTTAGATTAGGCGAGGAGGCAATGACGGACGAATACATTAGGCGGCAACGCTCAAACATGTCACAGATGAGGTATATTTACAACGAGGAGGTTTCCCTCTCCAATCACAGGCATGGATTATGATGAAGTCTCACTTGCGTTTTCAGATGAATGAAATTGGAAATTTTTGTAAATTTTTGTAAATTTTTTATTGTCACCAAAGAAAGAGAGAGAGAGCGAGATAGAGAGAGAGAAAAATAACCCTTTTGTTGTCACAATGCAATGGATCACAGTGAAACATGAAGCTTCGCTTAAAGCTGTGTAAGCTCTTTCCAATTATAAAAGCACTGTCTCACCAATGAATCGCTGTTTCTTTTTTTGGTTATACAAACTTTTGCTATTTTCGTCTCAAAACTATTCTAAAACTCTATTAGTTGCTTGGAATTATTTATAGCGTTTGCTGCAGCTTTCTTGCTTATCACGCTGTTAGATTTTGTTACTCTACTATAGTTATTAGCATTATGGACTTCTCGGTCATGCAGCAGCTTCACAAAAGCTGCTACCTCCAAAGAAGAGTGAAAGAAACGCTTGTGAGCGATGCGGAACAATACTTACTTGGATTCGTCGATGAAAACGGCTTCCAAGACTCGAGCTGCGTAGTGCAAGTTTTTTTGCAATACTTCAGCCGATATCTCGCCCGAGTTGAGCATGCGCAAAAGACATCGTAGTCTGTAAAGATAAACACGGCGCATCCAGTAAAACAAAAACAAAAACGGCCATAATCACACGACTGATGACAAACTTACCTTAGAGCAGCTTTATCACAGGCATCTGGTGTATCGACAGCTGGTAGGTTTTCCGTTGCCAAATCCACATTGGCTTTTGCCGACGCGAGTGTAGACGCGCTGTCTTCCATTGAGATAATAGATTCGGACATATTCTCATCCTGAGTATCGGTGGCTGTTGGTAGTAGTGGTGCATTATTGCTCGCATTAGGTGATGTGGGTAACATTTTGAATGATTGTGTTGGTGTTGGCTGTTGCTGCTGACGGACGTGGTGTGTGGGCGGTGTTGGTGCTGAGGAATAGGCCTGCTGCGTTATATTAGCTGAGGATTCGTTGAGACGATTGTCGTGTTGTGCGGCAGATGGCGCCTTTCCCAAGGAATCTTCGGAGAGGGCTGAGGCTCTGATAGACGATGGTGTTGTAGCTGAAGCTTGTTGTTGATGTTGAAGTAAATGCTGAGTTTCGAGTTGGGTGAAATTCTTGCGGCTATTCGAGCGACGTACTATAGTAAGAGCGCCGTGTCCTGCAAGAAAAATGGAACCACGCGTTAGAATACGTTACAAATAGAATGGACAAGAATATGTATATGTGTGGACAAGAATATTTAAGCTTGGCTCAAGGCAGCGAGCTCGAAAAATTTATTGCTGATAGGAAATTAAAGCGAATGAATGAATGCCTGCTTGAATTAATAAATATGTTTAACAGCAAGTTACTGTGTATTAGTCCCGCTTTGCTTTGTCTACAAATTCCAATTAACTTACTATTTTTCGATACAATGTTTGGATATGAGCTTACGTTTTATTTACTTTACATTACACTACGTGCTTGTTTATCCTTCTTTGACAAAGAAAACAGACAAAAGAGGATAAAGAATCTACTTAAAGTGTCAGCGTACAAAAACAGTAATAAATAAATAAATAACAACTCCTAATTCCGATAACACAATATAAAAGTGATGCTTAGGCAAATACATGCCTTTGCACGTCTGTACATTGTTGAGAATGCTGTGGGTCTCTTATCGCTGTTCTAGTTAGTTATCTTAAATTTGTTTTTCTGTTTTTGTTAAGGACACATTCGGTGTCCTGACATTCCATCCTTTTGTCTGGAATGCAAAGTCATAAAAGCAATCAATTTACAAAAATCACTAAACACCTCCCACATGCCAATTTTTGCAAATGCCATTCCAATTCTATTGGCGTGTTGGTGCTGCTGATGCTGTATCGGATGTTGGTCGGTCTAACCCATTGTTTTTTGCCCCGGGACGTCATCCAAAAAGTTCATTTGCTGATAAATAATTTTGTTATGGTATCAAATTCTGTATGTATGTATGTGAGTGCGTTGCTATATGGTTTTGCGTATGTGTACGAGTATTTTTTGGCCTTTGGTGTGTCTGTCTGTGTGTCTCTGTGTACGTGTGCTAGTGGAGTTCATGCCAAAAATGCGTTATTTGGATTTTTCCGCCTCAATACATTTTTGGAACATTTCGTTTATTCATACGAGTATAGCTCAAGTCCAATTTACATGTGTACACTCATATTTTAAGGCTAATGAAAAATCTGAACGCATTCTGCATTCTATTGCTGCAGGAGGGGAAAGTCAACAGAACACATAGTACAGGGTTCTATCTATCACTGAGGATTTACTTTGCTCAAAAATAATTGCAGACTGCTACGTTATACATTATCTAGTATGTAAAGTTTTGAGGGGCCATACTTTTTGGAACTATCAACGAAATTTCTATCAACGATTTCGTGTCCATACCGAGTTTAAAAACTTGAAAATTTTAATCGATGTTTTTGTTCCGATTCTGATTTCAGAGATAAATTTCCAAAAGTAAAGTTAAATAAAACACTCATAAAGCTATGATTTTGATGAAACTTTTATTTCATTATAATGCTTAGCCTAACCATTATGTACAAAATACAATGTCATTTAAATGTCCGCCTTTGGATAGGTTGCAGCAGTGGATCCTTTTGAGTTAGTTGTCGACCACTTTTTCGCACATTTCGGGCGGTATCTCGACGATAACTTGTTGGTTTTCAAATGTTCCAATGTTAGGGAATTATCCGCGCAAACACGGTATTTGATGCAGCCTCACAAAAAAAAAAAAAAAAAAAAAAAGACTAACGACGTCAAATCGCATGATCTTGGTCGCCAATTGACATCGCCAAAACGTGAAATACGGTCATGGCACCGTCTTGTTAAAACCACATATCGTCCAGTTCATAATCTTTAATTGCAGGCCAAAAAAATCGGCTGTCGTATAGATATACCGCTCTGGATTGAAATTCAGATTATTCGCCACAATTTCACTAACAAAAGCAATATTTTCGGCAGTGCGTACGTACATTGCGATAATGCTCAGGCTCAACCACATCTGTAACGCACGCTTCCAGTCTCTTGCCAATTGCGTCTTGCACAGTAGATCGATTATGACGACCATAATCACCCCGTAAAAATGCCCACGTTTGTAGTCATTTAAACTATTTTCTTCGATTGTTAAACGATCCATATTCTTAAATGAAAAACCTTCCACTAAATAAATAACATTTCAGATGGCAGGTATTTAACAGCTGACAGCCTTGTCAGACCGGTGGTTTTGGAACCACTAAATGGGGAAAAATTAAAAAAAGAGATCAAATGTAGCCGCTGTCTTTTGAGTAAATCTCTCTTAGCACATTTCAATTATTGTTACAACATAGTTATAGGGAAGCAGCGGCAGCGGTTACATGTTGCTAGCCATCAATACATTACTCTCTCGTAATACTAATTACACCAATTAAGTGATTTATTTTCTTGTACACTTATTCTCTTTGTGAAAGCGATCATTTCTCATTTCCCATGGCTATGCCTATGAGTTACTCATTTTGTGAGTAGGTAGACATTACTCACAAAATGCGTACTCTGGTTGAATTAATCGATTGCATTTTTCACTCTACATTTAAGTGTACCTCTGCCCTCGGCTTATTTATCAGATTAAAGTTATTGAAAAGTTTTCTCTCAGCAGGCCAATTGTATAGCAAAATGTATTGTGCACAGTTTACTATGTGAACCGTGCTGTCCTGTAACAGAGCTTTTGTTTGGTTTTATTATTTGATTGTATTCTATTTTGTTTATTGTTACTTTCATTTGCCACTGAAGGACACACATGTGGATGCACATGTAAAAATACATAAATATATAGACACACTTATACACACATGTGCACACACACATATGTACATTCGCATATCGAACCGAAACATTGGAATATTTGAACAGTGAAAGCCATCATAAACAGTGGATGTTTTTCAAATATTTGATGCTCAAATTCGTACTTCAATCGAAATCGCTGGTATTGTTCGAAAATTCCAAAGCAGTGACAAGTGCTATCAGTAGCGTTTTCCAAAAAAAAAAAACACAAAAAAAAAGAGTTCAGTATGATTATTTCTTTTATTCGCATTTGCCGAAAGATAACGCTTTAATTTGAATGCAATGAATTGTCAAGGTGGCAGTGGTGATGGTGGTTAAGCCAGAAATGTTTTATTCATTTATGCATATGCTTTTGACTTCCTGTGCTTAAGTATGATATACATTCTGAATTAGTCAACCACGAAAATGATTATTGCATGGCTTTCGACGGCTTTGATATCTATAATTTTAAACTTCTACTTTGAATGAAAAAACCTTTCATTCATTCAACATGTACAAACTGAGTTGTTCAAGTATTTTTAATTTAACAATGATATTCCTGATTAAAACCAGCTGTCAGCGCAAAGCTATAGTCGAAATCGCTTATAACGACATTCAAAGGATCCATGAAATTAAGTCGTTATAACCGATAGTCGTCGAAAGCGTTAGGAAATATTGGGAAAACTTTTTTTTGTTTTTTGATGCTTACAATGTTATTTATTAATTAAAACTTAATGTGTCTAATTTCCAGTCAATAAAAGAAAATAAGACATGAATTGTTACCTATATAGTTGAATTTCTAAGACGTAACTTTCGTTGTCAGATTCTTATTACATTTTTTGAAGTAAATTAACAATGACATCTACATTGACGTTGCTATGTCCTGTTACAATTTCTATATGACGAAATATTTAACCAACTTCCACAGACGAGTTGAATGCTAATTGATCGGCTTCAAAAGTAAATTTAAATAAAACAGACATAAAGCTACGATTTCGATGAAACTTTTATTGGACGTTGTCATTATGTACGAAATTGGATTGGTTGCGGCAGTGGATACTTTTGAGGTAGTTTTCGACCACTTCTTCGCACATCTCAAGCGGTATCTCAGCGATAACTCGACGAATGTTGGTTTTCAAATGCTCCAATGTTTGGGGATTATACTCGTAAACACGGTCTTTGACATGGCCCCACAAAAAAAGTCTAACGGTGTTAAGTCACATGATCTACGCTTTCTGAAAACTTCTCATGCAAGAAAGACAAAATCGGTCATGTTGTGTGGCCTGTGGCACCGTCTTGTTGCAACCACATATCGCCCAGCACATAATCTTCAATTGCTGGTCAAAAAAGTGGCTTGTCTCTGTGGCTGCTCTGAATTGAAGTTCGGATTATCTGCCACACTTTCATTAATAGAAGCGATATTTCGGCAGTGCACACAACACATTGCGATAATGCACAGGCTTGACCAAATCTGTAATCATGTATCCAAACAAGTACAGTATCTATATTTTCAAATTGATACCGGGAACGCACTGTTGCATAGTTTTAGTTTCTCATTTTACTAATGATAAGAATTATCCTTACTTCATTTTTTGATAGAAATCTTTAATGCTTGATATGAATTCGTTTTTAATCCATTAACTAAAAACGAAATAAGGAATAT
Organism: Philornis downsi; assembly: GCA_019455685.1. Classification (NCBI taxonomy): domain Eukaryota; kingdom Metazoa; phylum Arthropoda; class Insecta; order Diptera; family Muscidae; genus Philornis; species Philornis downsi. The sequence continues at coordinate 447,934 of JAHXMU010000034.1, read as the reverse complement.
GATAGACTGCAGCATGAGGAGCGATGAGCTGTCGATACTTACTTGCAACTTGACCATTCAGAGAAGACACAACGCTATTACTTGGTGTTGAGATATTTGTGCTCTGTAACGCTTCCAGTCTCTTTAAATTTTTTTATAATCTTGTCAATTCCTTGCATAGTAGGTTGGTTATGACGACCATAAACACCTCGTAATGGTCGAAAAATGTACCACTTTTATAGTTAATTTTAACCATTTGTATGATTTCTTCGGTTGTTAAACGATTTATATTCGTAAATTCCAAACCTTTTACCAAATAAATAACACTTTAAATGACAGGTATTTAACAGCTGACAGCCTTGTCAAAACGGTGGCTTTGAAATCGCTAAATGTATAACCCTGTGTTTATGCAGACATATTTTCGTCGACTATTAATAGACAACTATTAAGAGGAACGTGCTCGAGTTGGCATTAGAGTGTACATTTTATTATGACTTTAATTTTTTGAGTCTAGCTCCCTACTCATTGCAGTAATTTTCAGTTAGATAAAACGAATTTTTGTAATTTCCCGCAACACCCATTACAACATTCTCTATTGGCATGAGGATTTCCTCTTATAAATCTTTGCGAAATTTTTTATGAAACTAACTTTTTTGTTGTGAGTTCCTCAAGGATCTTAACTATATATTGTCACTTTTGCCTGTTACTGTGCACACAAATAAATCTCTTTACGACAGATACTGTCGTATTTGATTGTATCTATACAAGGTGATACACCTTTTGCACGACCATATGTGAGAGTATGTGTACTCTTCTAATACATACGAGGACACATAAACATATAAATTATTTGATTTCTACTTGCAGGATTTATTAAAGACACAAAGATTTATATAACATCTCTCTCAGCTTAATGTACTGAAAGAAGTGTCCATGTAATTTGTTCAACGGCCGTTGCAATCAGTTCAAATGTGAATGGATTGGGGGGGACTTTATGTGGAAGGATGTTTGCAAAAAGTAAATATATGTATATTTTGAACAGACTAATTAGTTGTGCAGTACACAGAGTTCCAGTGTGGATTGTGCATGGGCAGGTGGATAGTGTAATGCAGTAGTACCAAAAAGAGTTCGATAAATATAGTTCAGAAACAAATCGCGCAAGAATTCTTCGGGTTCAACGCAATCTTTGCGAAGTGGTAGTTGTCAATATTAACCGTATGGCCTGCAAAAGCATTGATTGATACAAAATAGGTTTCAATAATTGAAGGAGTTGTAATATTCAGTATTACTCGAAAGGCCTGCAAATATAACTGATTGGTACAGGATAGTTTTCAATAAGTAAGTAATTGAATATCGTAAATAATTGCCTTATTACCTGTACCAACAGCTAGGAAGTCGAAAATAGTATCGGCCTTTTGTAGCACTTTCCAGGTCAGTACTTTAGAGTATGGATACCAAAATTATTTAGTACAAAATGAATGGCAATGTTTATCTGCAGGTACTGCCATTTGTTTTAAATGTGCAAAAAGCTCTTTTCATACAAACGATATGCAAAAGCATTTTTTAACTTACGGGATTATTGCAAAATCCGCAAATAAGTATATCGAAAACACCGGTTTCGTAGACGAACAGTCAATTTCCTTAAATAAGCCGGTTAATTAACTTTTTTATTGGAAAATCAATCAAATGTGTAGAGCTCCTATTACACAAACATGATTTTGTAATAATTTATATATATTTGCGATCTTTGATACTTAATGACGACTATTTTTCTGTTGCTGGTAGCGCTGTAGTTCAAGACAAGAACTCTTTTCTTGGAAGTAGTCTTAATAAATTATTGCCCTCACGTGATTGCGCTGACAAATAAAATAACAAATCTTATGCAATGAATTACCAGTTTACGGTATTTACACAATTTGCCATTCACATACAGTTTCAGATTGTTATCCTGCAGATATCTTTAGATCATATTTAAAATTCGCTCCCCTCGTCGAATGCAATCGCACGTAAATCTCCACCAACAAACGATCACTGAGACTGCCGTATTATGAGTAAGACCAGGATATATTTTTCAAAAAATTTTTATTTATTCGATCCCTCTCGAATACTATACTCTTATGTCAACGTTTTTTTCCCAATTCTCAAAACGTCCGATATGCCTTTCAGAGGGCGCTGTCAATCACACTGAATCTCCTCAGTCGACTCAGAACTGCCTATCCGGAGCGGTGTTTCAGGAAGCAGTCAAAAGTAGTCACAGAAGTGATAAACTAGGGTGAATATGGTGGTTGCGGAGCGGCATTCACCGAAAAACCCTCTAAGAGCCAATGCAATGTGTGATATTGCAGTATGGTGGTGCAAAAACCAAAGTTGTCTGCTCATAAATCAAGCCTTTTTTGCCGCCTAATTTTCCCACACAAATTAATATCCAGAAACTTCACTTTCCGGTGGTCTTTAAGGTCACCTGACCCGACTGCACCAGACTTTATATATGGGGTTATGTCAAACATAAGGTGTACAAACCAAGGAATTTGACTGAATTGAAGCAGTCCATTAAAATAATAATTGAGGCGATCCCGACTTCAACCCTTCAGGCCACAATGAGTAATTTTCTAATCAGGCGTCGTATTTGCGTGAATGAGTATGGAGGTCATTTACAGTCTATCATCTGCAAAAGCCATTAGTTATATGAATGAAAATTGAATTTTCTATATAGTAAGAAAAAGTAGATGAAATACTCGTATATTGATTAAAAAAGTTATTTGAATTTCTTATTGTAGCAAGATTCCTGCGCCATCCTGTAGAAGAAATCTGTCCTTTGGCACGATATTAACATTGTTCGATTGTTTTTGGATCATAAATATAGATACTACTATGATCTTCCGTAATAATGAGGTTTATTAAGTGCTGGTAGTCAGAAATCACCGCAGATTTTAACGCGATCGTCTTTTCCAAAAAAAAAAAAAAAAAAATTGAGACCCAAAATATATTTTAAAACGATATTGCCCGATCCGTTTGAAATATCAACATCGTCAACAGCATCCCTAACTGTTAATCAACGGCCTTTTAATCAACGGTGACTTTTATCGTTAGAGGTTGATCGTTCGTTTGGGCCGCTCTGCGTTTCCAAATCGTTCTCGTTTTCCTTTGAACTGTTTATGCCACCTGTAAACATCACTTCCCAACAAATTTTGTTCACAAAAGGTCTCTTGTAATATTTTAGACGTTATTGGAGCAGAAATTCAAACGTAGCTCAAACAGTAATGACATTTTTAATGTGAAATTTGACACAGATGTTTATAAAATTGCAACCAATTTAGAAAAAATTGAAAACTTCCATTAGTTTTCGGTTCAGGACATTTTTGCCCCATTAATGGGCAGCAGTATCAATGGTTTTGAATGGTTTTCGTATCATGTACCCAAACAAGTACAGTATCTATACTTTCAAATTGATACCGGGAACACACTGTTGCATAGTTTTAGTTTTCCACTCTACTAATGATAAGAATTATCCTTGCTTCATTTTATGATAAAAATTTTTAACGCTTAATATGAATTCGGTTTTAATCCGCCATCTAAAAACGTAATGCGGAATATGAAAGACAGTAGCATGAGGAGCGACGAGCTGCCGATACTTACTTGCAACTTGACCATTCAGAGAAGACACAACGCTATTACTTGGTGTTGAGATATTTGTGCTCTCGGACGTGCCATCAACGCCTGAAGGGCTTGAGAACTCTTGTGTGTTATTGCCACCAACTCCTCCAGCACCAGATCCACCGCCTGATGTTGTTTGTGGACTTGAGCTGCAGTCAGACAGCTGGTTGGATACGATGCCGCCTTGGAAGGAACAACCAATGGCACCGCCAGTGTTGCCAGTGTTGTTTATGTTACTGCTGCCACCACCACTCGAACAAGATGAATCGTCTCTTTTGGGAAGATTCTCTGGTGTGCTGGCAACTAAAAGTAGACAGAGATGAAAAAGAATTTCGTAAACAATATAAATTAATAAATATTCGTATTTAATTCACTCCATGTTGTTTCTTAATTAAACCGATAATTCATTGCTAAATAATAAATTATAATAAATGATAGTAAATGATAAATTTATGAATCAAATTCATTATAACTTTTCTTCCAAAAGGTATTCAAGACCGTAATGTCCAATATATGTTGCAATGTCCTGATACAATATCAATAATCATACTTTGAATTTCGTCTGCATGTCTAACAGCGTGGCTGAGATTAGTTTTCCTTCATTTTTAATACAGCTGCCTTTGATGAAAAGCCACAAGATTTGGGTCATTGAAAATTAATAGAAGAAACACCATTTTATAATTTCACTTAAGCGTAGAAGATAAAGTGAAATAAATCCGGTCGATAACAAAGGGAATTATTCAAAGATCATTTAGCTGGAGTGGGATGCCCTGCAAGTAATAGTTTATTAAAATACTGCCACTGTTGAACGATAGAAAATTACAGTAATAGAGGTAAAGCACGGGAATCCTATTAAGAAAATTAAGAAACGAAGGCTTCCCTCGTATACCCATAATACTGCTCATAAATCTGATATCGGGTACTCGAATGTACGGGAGTGCGAAATCGCAAAGATTACCCACTACGAAGGCAAAATGGAATCGGAATAGTAATGTGTGCGCTTAAGAATATTAAAGCTCCAAGGACCTTTAGCCCGGGTTTCTTCAAACCGATAACATCAAGCTGATAATGTGCATAGTAGTAATTTGATTTGAATGGGCGGAAACACGAGAGACAGGTTCTACATCATTTCTAAAAATATTCGAAAAATAACATCTCATCGACATCAACCATATTGAGCAGCCGGAGGGCCTGCTTGCCACTTTCCATGTCCATTTTATATTAACACATGGTGAGACTTGAGTGCAAAACCATAACCATTCGCTTTAATTATAAGGTCTTCTAGAAGGCCTCTGAAGAAAGGCCTTTTAGAACGGCTGTTCAAGATCTTCCAGAAGGGCTGTAAAAGAAGTTCTTCTAGAAGAGGTGGAAAAGAAGGTCATTTGAAAGGGGTGTAAGAAGGTCTAGAAAAGGAGGACAGTGCATTTTTTGAAAGCTTACAAAATGTCCCTTAATTATTTATATAATATTCTTCATATTATAATTATCTCATAACTTTTCAAATATATTTTTTAAGTGTTTTTTTTTTAAATTTGCCATCCACTGTAGTTTGAACCCACGACAGCCGCAATGATAATCCGGCGTGCTACCTATTAAGCTAAAAAATTGACATGTTTGATTATAACAAAAACTGAGTACAACACACGACTACATTAAATCTAATTGCTTTCTTATGACCTGCATGCTAGCATGCGTTCCAAAGGGAGGCCATTTGGAATGCCTTCATAAAAAGGACAAAATTAGACGCATAACCAATTCAATTGAATTTCTACTAAAAATGTAAATGTTTAAATGGATCCAAAAAATAAAGGTTTATCCATTTAGTGTTTTCAAAATCGCCGGTCTGGTAAGGCTGTCAGCTGTTAAATACCTGTCATCTGAAGTGTTATTATTTTTGGTGAAAAATTTGCCTTCGTTTAACAACCGAAGAGCTACAGAAATAGTGATTTAAACGTGGGCTTTCAGTCGAACAAAATTTTCTTCAGCCTTAAAGGTAATATCTCACCCTGTGGTTAGGTCAACAAAAGCCATTCCATTCGGAAAAAGTGACGGTTTGGTGCACATTATGATCTGGATGTGTCATTGGGCCGAATCAAAGATAACTGATGTAAAGTGGAGACTAGGAAAACCATCAATCGGCGCGTTGACAGACGGTGATTGGCCGTGTTGTGGTGGTCAGAAAAAGTGACTATCTTATATAGAGTAGTTAATGCGAGCCTAGATACAGCCACCTATCATTCTTTGAGCGACTGTCCCTAGGATTTGTTTGACAAACATTTCAGGTAGCGGAGTAATCGAGCAGCCTACAAAAAAACTTCTCAAACTGACTTTTGGAATATTCGTTAAATTGTAGGTTCCGTTGGATCAGCCCAAAAAGTAGAACACAAAGTCTCTAGGTCATGCAGCGATCTAGGATATAACCTCACTGAATGTGTGAAATTGTCTCATTCTTGGAATATGACGAGAATTTATTTGTTATAAATAACGATTTATTAAACTTTATATAAACCCCTTCAGAAATTTTCCATTTACTCTTTTTTTAAGTGTACGTTTTGCCGGGAAGTCCATCATTTCTATTACACACATTGCAGCGTGTGCATTGAATTAGTTTTGTGTGTTAAATCTCAAAATGGAATTTGCGGTTTAGTGTGGTTACAGCCACAGCGACATGTAAAGTGCTCGTTATGAAATAGATTTGTAGCAAATCCTCACCGTTATCCTTTATACATTTTTGATGACATTTTCAATGCGATGATGACGAAGTTCTTTCCATTAACCTAAAACTTAGCCACGTCAGCATTTTGATTAAAAATTAGCCTCAGGTGATTCATATTAGGAGCAAATACATTCTCGAAATTCATCACTGCTTATCATTACATGTCTAATCAATTTACTCGGCATAGATTTTAATATACCATCCATATAAATTATTTTTGTATTAATCTTTGATAGCAAGTTGTGTGTTATTAATGCTAAACTAAGATTTGCAATTATTGCAATGTAATCTGGGGCAGGTGCGAGTATACTGGCGATAATTGTTAGAACCCAGCGAAAATTTTTCCACATTCAAATGCCGTTTTAATATATGCGACCACACCGAAACATGCAACCATTTCACCAGAAATGAATGCGTGTTCTGGAGAGAAGTTCACTATTATTGCTGGGTAATGTTGCCATTATTTACCTGCTTTCAATTCAATTCAATGGGCTATCTTGGCATATATATTCGTAATCATTTGCACCAATGTTTTCCCTAATACTCTGTTGTTTTATAAAATATGACCCTGTCGTTGTTGTCATTTTCTTTTATGTTTTGTGATTTTCCTTATCGCAGTTTACCCTCTTCGAAAACCCCAACAAAACCAGTCGATTTAATAGTGGCTGGAGTAACCGTATCGTGTATAATTGTGGAAACACTGCCATTGTGTGTTTAGTCAACACCAGCGTTCCGTTTAGTAAACTACCACCAACTGTCTACCTACCACTCATTACCGTTTCATTTTAAAGGAATCATGAAATTTGTCGGCGTATTTGCATTCATTTTCTTGGCGGTATTAGCCTTTGCTTCAGCCGATATTCGGGTGGCTGCCAGTGATGCCGAAGCCGAGGCCAACTGCATGTGTCCACGTATTCTGGAACCTGTATGTGGCTCTGACGACCAAACTTATCCCAATTCCTGTGAGTTCCTGTGTGTCCAGAAGAAGATGGCTCGCAAAGGCAGGAGTATTGCCCTGGCCCATGCCGGCAGCTGTTGAATTTGGATGAAAAAATGAACTTGTTATGAAGTGGCTAAAGCGTTTGATCTTTGCGTCTTTGAATTTCCGAATAAATAACGAAAAAAAAAACAATAATTAAATATCTAATAATTGGTTTGTTTGCTCTTCCAGCACAATAGATGTCGAATTATTCATATTTCCAATTAAAGCAAGGCGGTTTGAAATGAAACGTAATTAATTGAGGGGTTTCCACAACTTTATAATTGGATATAGTAGGAGTTATTTATGGCATACTTTACTATTTAGTCAAGGTTAAAAGTTTCCATGGGTGTTCGAGGGCATTAAATAGAATCATAATATGGGTGTTTAATATTGAAATTGGTGGAGACTGTCTCCAAAGAAACAAACAACGAGTCTTTGGATTAACCACACAATGCGGTTTGGGGTTTTAGGCGACGAAGCGATGTATTTAGTAGGGAAACCAAAATTTGCCAACTCGATTTTTACTCCGACAGCAAAAATTGGAGACTGATTCCAAAGAAGTAAACAGCGAGTCTTTGGATTAACCACACAGTGCGGTTTGGGGTTTTAGGCGACGAAGCGATGTATTTAGTATGGAAAACAAAATTTGCCAACTCGATTTTTGCTTCGACAGATATTAATTTATCTTAGGCGCAACATTATTATTTCATTGTACGAGGTGCAGTCAAAAAATAAGGTGAATTTTAATTTTTCTCAACAAATATTTATATATTCATCCAATTTCTATTTTATCTCCTTCAAAGTAGTCTCCCTCAGATATAATAGACTTGTGTCAGCGTTTTTTCCAATCCTCGAAGCAGTTCTGATATGCATTTTTTGGTATGTCTTTGAGCTCTCTCAGCGATTCGGTTTTTATCTCCTCAATCGTCGCAAAACGCCGTCCTTTCATGGGTCTCTTCAATCTTGGCAACAGGAAAAAGTCGCAGGGGGCAAAGTCTGGTGAATATGGTTGCTGAGGTATGATAACGGTGTTGTTTTTGGCCAAATAATCTCTCACAAGCAAAGATGAGTGAGCAGGTGCATTATCATGATGCAAAAGCCATGAATTTTTTCCACAATTCCGGGCGTTTCAAGGTAATACTCCATATATATCGTACGACCTTGTGGTAAGAACTCCTGATGCACTACGCCCATGGTAATCGAAGAAAACAGTGAGCAAAACTTTGACATTTGATCGAACTTGGCGTGCTGGTCTTGACTCTCCTGGACTCTTCCATTGTGACGATTGGGCTTTGGTTTCGATGTCATAACCATATACTGAGTTATGACCCTTTTCATATACCAGTTATGACCCTTTTAAGCAAATCTGTATCATCGCTGACGTCATTCAACAATTCCTGAGCGAAGCTTATGCGACGTTCTTTTTGGTCGAAATTCAGCAATTTTGGAACGAACTTCGCTGCCAAACGTTTCATGCCCAAAATTATCGAAAAGATTGCATGGCATGAGTCAACCGATATGTCGACATTCTCAGCAACTTCTCTAATTGTGATTCGACGATTCTTCATAACAATTTTCTTCACTTTCTCAACATTTTCATTCTGTGAAAAGTTTGTACCACTTGTAAACATTTTTTTGACTCAAAGTACTCTCACCGTATGCCACTGTCAACATTTCAAGTGCTTTTGAGCACTTAATTCCATTTTTTGCACAAAATTTGATGCAACTTCTTTGATCCATTTTTTTCGATAGCGGAAAATCGTCGAACACGCAAAACACTTGTCTTATTTATGCCTCTCACAAACAAACTAAAAATGCTATATGGATAAAACCGTCAACAAATCTTCGAGACTAGCAATAATCGAAAGTCGAATGTAGGTAGCCCGCGAAGTTTGAAATTTGGCCTTATTTTTCGAACACATCTAGTATTTTGAACAAATTTAGAGCGTGCCTGAACTTACGGAATCTGTCTAGAATAAAAGGGTCGTCCTATGACGAATCACCTTTTGCGGCCACATTTCACTATACAAAAAAATATATATGTATATATATATATATATATATATATATATATACATATATAAAAACTAACAGGACATTTTTAGGTGTGGAAAGTCTCTCGGGGAGACTTATTTTATAAGTGTTGTAACTGCAAAAATAAACCAATATTAATACTGATTTGTATGACAAACTTACTGGCTTGTTTGCAAAAACAATGTGAATTATTTTCATTTAAAGAAATAAACTACACAATTGATTTCTATTGCCTCTAATCCGAGTTTCATAGATTTCGCTAATAAATGCACATATTGGTTAAGTTCTTTTTATTAAAAGACTTTTAGAATTGAGGTTCGCCCTAAAAATATGCATTAGTTTTTGTCTTCTTTCCTTACAGTGTGATGGAATTTAATTTGATATGATCAGATGTAAATGCAATTTTATTTTCTTCACTCAAAAGCATATTTATCATTATCATTCTAAACCGATCTTAATATTTTTTATTAGATTGAATACACTCGCCGTTTATAATTGTGATCCAAGTTAAATAAAGATAATTTTCTTTGAGAACTACAAATTATAGAAGAAGGCGGATAGCTTTTTAGATTTGTGTTATTAAAACTATTTGCTCTGTTGTATGTTTATTTAGAGATGTCTACTTTAGTTCAATTTGGGCACAATAACCGAAAAAAAATTTTGAATTATTCACATGGGGGCCATAATAAATCGCTCTCAGATTTCGATAACTTTTTGGCACGAATGACCATATCAAAATAAGATCGTATTAATATTATGATCCAGACTGGCCTATATTTGTGAGCAGGATATACGAAAGGAAACATTCATGAAAGAAGTTTTATCAAAATCGGTTATTATAAGGATACTCGTACGTTTCCAAAAGAATCACTTTATTCCACTTTGCATAGACCATTTTGCTCGAAAAGATCTTAATAGTTTAGGCAAGTTGCTCGGGTTTTGTGCAGTTTATCGACAAACAAACAAACACTTTGTCCAATAAACAAATGTTAATATCTGATTGTATGTACGAGGCTGGTACCAAAACTAATCGACCGGCCATATAGGCGGTGTTAGAGGTTTGAAAAAAAAAATATTTTGGTGAATAGTGGCAATCTTATAATGCATGTGCTTTAAGCTCTAAGGCGCCACTTTGTTTAATATTTTTATGTAAGTCATCAAAATTGAACGATTTCAGTGAATTTGTAAACATGGAAAACTTCGTCACCGTTATGTAATTCCATATTTCCATTTGAAAGGTCTCAGTCCAACCAATATTAAAGTCTAGCTGGATCCCACTCTGAGGTAGTCTGCTCTTCGTTTTTAATTGTAAAATATTGTGGAGTAGAGTTTAAACGAGGCCGTACGAGCTGCCAAGGCGAATACCGTAGCTGTCGACCAATTGAGATGTCCACGCCAGACGCGGTAAGAAACTACATAAAATGGTATTGGATGATTGGCGGCTAAAGCTGCGTGAGCTATCTGAAATGATAGACATTTCAAAAAGCGTTACACATCGTATATTGACCGAAGATTTGAGGTCGAGAAGGCTGTGCGCAAGATGCGTGCGGTGCTTGCTTTCAATGGAGCAAAAACAGTGTCTTGAAGAAGTTTCAGTAGAGTGTTTGGCGATCATATATAGATCGAAGATTTGAAGAGGTGAAAGCTGTGCGCAAGATGGGTGCCGCGCTTGCTTTCAATAGAGCAAAAACAGCGTCGTGAAGGTGTTTCAGCAGAGTGTTTGGCAATGTTTCACCGCAATAAAACCGAATTTTTGTGTCGATTTATAACTACGGAGGATACATGGGTCCACCACTTCACACCTGGGATAAAGGAACAGTCAAAGCAGTGGACCAGAATGGGAGTATCGTGTCCAAAGAAGGTGAAGACGATTCCATCTGCAGGCAAGGTCATGGCGTCTTTTTTTTGGGATGCGAATGGAATTATTTTTATTGATTATCTTCAGGAAAAGAAGGAAAAGCTATCAACGGTAAATATTATACTAATTTATTACACCGTTTAGGTGATGAAATTATAGGGGAAAAAGGCCGCATTTGGCGAAAAAGAAAATTTTTTTTTCATGAAGACAATGCTCCAGTTCACACATCCACTATTGCGATTTCCAAAATAATGGACTAAAGGTCGAATTGCTTCATCAAGCACTTTATTCGCCAAATTTAGCTCTCACGGACTATTTTCTATTTCCAAACTTGATGGTAAAAGATTTGCCAACAATGAAGAATTGGAGGCTGCGGTTGATGCCAATTTTAAGGAGTTTTACAGTTCTCACTATAAACAGGGTATATTAGCTATTCGTTTCTCGTTGAAAAATGTGCATCGAGCTAAAAAGAAGATTGATAGGTTGAGAAATAAAAAAATGTTTCCCAACTTTTTTGTGTCTTCTTCGTTAGGTAGGCTAGTTTCGAGACCGCCCTCGTATAAAGACATGAGTATACGAATACTTTTGGGCGTAACTAAATATTTATTTCGGAAATTGTTGACATTTTGCTTTCTACTTATTTGAGAAGGGTTGGGTCGAAATGAGCTTCTCTAGGATTGGGTCGAATCATATTCCTGCAAATGTTTTCTGGCCTCCAAAGGATAATATATTCACTTGGTAGACATCGAATACTTTTGGATGTAACTGAATAATTTATCTTTGTTTTTAACCTTTTTGACAAAATGATTTGAAATCTCTATACCTGTAAATGCCTTTGGGCTTCCATAAGATATTATGTTCGCTTGGTAGATTAAATTGTCATCCTTGATGGAATTTGATGTCGATTTGATTTAAGGCCATCCAATTTGCTAATTTGTGAGAGTAAGAATTCAATCAACAAAATAAGCTGGACACGAATATACAAAGTGCATCTGCGGCAACGGTGAGGAGAGAATTCTGGTTACCGCTTATTTGAATTTCGAAATCGCTTGTTATTTTTTATGTCCTGTTTGCGTTAACGCTTCATTACCAATGTTAATTAAACAAATACGAAGAATGCAGTATATTCGGAAGATAATTTCATTATATAAGAAACTTTCCTTTAACATGTCTATGGGGATGTAGCAACACTACACGGTATATTTAATAGGCACATTTAGAAGTAGAAACCAGATATAAAGTTCGCTCAGGTGAAAAATGTTTCTTTTTTTTTTTGCTGCATAACTGATCCGGTACAAATTTTGTAAAGTTTTTACAGCACAAACATTATATTAGGCTGCGTGAGTGTTATTTTCTAGCTGGAAAATGACTAGTAAATGCACTCTGCTGCTTGCGTTTATGAAAAATAGTCTCCGTTGTGAACTTGGCATGAACAAATGTTTTTCTTTTTGGACGGCAGAGGATCTTATTTAGAGCCAACTTTTTGGGTGTAAGACACAATGTGGAGAAATAGTTGTGATATGAACAACATCCAAGCAGCAACATTAAAATAAATGTTTCCACGTGCAGGAGTTTAGTATCAAGATTTGTACAAACCGATGTACGATACTTAGGTAATCAGTGTTTATGAGTAAATTTTTTTCGGAGAATTTTGCACTAAATTCAAAACTTCATGCGGCAGAATATTGCCAAATCAATACAAATTGCCTTTCACAGAAGTAGCTAAGGCAAAATGTTGATAAAATAGTTCTTAAAAAGTTTTTCGCGCAAGAGCTTGAAAATTGTTTTTGCAATAGCAATTAGCTTTGTGTCAGTTATTTTGTACGAAATGTAATAAAATTTTGTTATTGAGCAGAAAAAATATCTCGGAGCGAGGGAATCAACAATTTTCATAAAAACAAACTTAACACAGTAAATCACACTTACCGGCTGGTACCGATTTCGTTTTATCTATGGCATTGTTTTATTATTGTTAGATTGAAAGGTCACTTTTGGGCAAGATTATAAATAATAAAAAAGAACATGTCTGAAGTATTAGTTTCCATGCTCTAGAGTGGCATACCTTACGAGAATTGTTAGGAAAATTATGTTCTGATAAGATCCTGAAGAGATTTCCTTTTAAGCCTATTCACAATTGATTAGCAGAAAATAAGAAACTGTGTATAGGTAGTATTCTAAAATTTATTATATGTTTTAAACATTGATTCATTTGCCCAAAAGTGGCTTATTCTATAAGAAATGGGTTATCAGGCCAGCAGCTGAATTTATGGAAACTATTGCAGGTGGTTGCAGTAGTTGAACTGCATTCAATACAATATTAAAATAATTTTTTATTTCTCATGGTGGACCGAACAAAATTTGCTACTTATATACTTTATAGTACTTTCATAATTTTAGTCCTTCGAGCCGGATATATGTAATTTACTAGCACTTCTATCACTTCGGTCCTTCAGGCCGAATGATTATTTCAAATTAAATACTACACAAGCTTGACGGAAGTGGTGCCTAAAATGGTCTGCGGCAATTGAAAAAATAAAAAGTATGAGATTGCATCAATCGAAAATCTCGAAGTAGAATCCATGAAAGGCTGAGACAGAAAGCAGCGCGAAGGAGAAAAGAGGAGATCGACTTCATAATATTTCCTTATTGAACATCATCAAAAGTTATTTGGTCGTTTTTTGTTGGCAAACTTAGTGTGAGCATTAGTACTAAAAGGTTGTAATAGTAAACAATCACAAATGTTGTACTAATTCATATATGCGTAGATACGCCCGTATCCATAAGAAATATTTTTCTCCGACTGCCTTGAATCACCAGAACCCTGAATCATAGGGATACGAACTCACAATGTTTACTCAATAATGGTGGTGACCATTCAGCGTATACAACTTGTGCAGAAGAAACCAGCAATTAGTGGTGATATATTATTTTTAATCATGTACTATGAACTCACCTGTCCAGATAACAACTGATAAAACCAGTTAAATGTGTGCCAATAAAGGTTTGTGCGAAATTAAAATTATATGATTGAGTGTTGATATTTCTACGTTATATTTTTGGCTATTTCCAATACCGCACGTACCTGCACAAAATGATATATTATGAAATATTGAAAACGTAGATCTTTGATGACTTTTTTTTCGATCTACAACTGTTTGAAATATTCCATGTATTTCCATTTATTCCGCGTATGCAACGCAATTAATTCCTACATATATATGTCTATCTGCGTAATTTGGTTATGCCACACAAGTTACCAAAATTTGGGTGCCCAATACTTTGTTGTGGTTTCCTATACAAATTTTCACCAAATCATTAAAAACAAAAGTAATATCGATTTCACCAATTAGGACTTTATTGACTTTATGATAAATAAAAACTGCATCACATAACAAATTGGAGGTTACCGATACCCATTCGGGTTTTAGCATGGTCCACTACGAGCCACTGCCAAACTGCGACCACTGCGTTCTACCTCCCGCTTGGAACACTCGAACTCACAACGATTCGAATAGGTGACATAATTGGAGCCACAGACTGGATCGTAATTACGAGGGCAGGGGCACAATGCACCGCTGGATGGCTGGACACTAAAGGCGAACACCATCAACACCATCACGGAGAACAGATAGAGGATCTTCATCTTTGGATGTGATTACAAAGTTATTACTGTGTGTTGAACGCTTGAAGTATAAGAGCTGACTGGTGCGCTTAGTCAGCCATGTGTCATTATATCAGTTAGTGGATTTCTTGGGGTTTTGTTGTGGTATCGAAAATGTATTGCAATGAAATACACTACTACTGCTCGGTCGTATATCAACTTGTGTCTATCTTATCTTCCCGGTTATAAAAACAAACCATATGCGATCGACTATCGCAGAGAGAGAGGGATGAATTTTAATTCTACGTTTTTCGTTCACTAGAAAGGGGGAAGTTTTTTTGTTTGATGGTTTTTTTTTTCTTCTCTTTCACAAAAGTTTCATATCATGAAAATAGTTATAAAATACCCGCGAAATGATAATGGATATGTTAATGAGTTTGGCATATTTAATGAATGTGCTCGATTGGCAGGGAAGAGTGAGAAATTTAAATATATGTAAACATTGGATGGTGATAACAAATGGATCACCCAGTAACGGAGAATAGACCGGTGACTCTACCTGGGTAATTAGCAATTATCAGGGTTTGGGAAACTGTTATCATTTTATTTCAGTTTGAGTTCGATACTAACATTTGTTGCGTTTTTATCCGGAAAAGCTGTTCTTTCGATATGAGAGTATTTTAAAAAGCTTCACCACCCTTAATTGTATTAAGTTCAAACTCTTTGTTATCGATTAAACCATTGTTTGTATCATAAAGTACATTTTTTAAGATGTATTTCGTAATATAGGCTTATCCATCTTTTGTCATTAAGTAAAGTTAAATAAAACAAACATGAAGCTATCATTTGGATGAAAATTTTATTTCATTTTATTGCTTGGACCTTACCATTATGTAAGAAATACAATGTCATTTATATCATCACCTCTGGATTGGTTACAGCAATGGATTCTTTTGAGGTTCCTCCAGCGACATTTTCGAAAAAAATTCGGCCCAATGACACCTCCACACCATAATGCGCATCAAACAGTCACTTCTTCCGGATGCAATGGCTTTTCCACAATCATTGCTGGGTTCTCCGAACTCTATATGCGACAATTTTGCTTGTTGACGTAACCACCGAGTTATATCGTTGAAGAAACTTTTGTTCGATTGAAACCACTTTTATATTATATTTATATATTTCGGTTGTTAAACGATCAATATGCGTAAATTGAAAACCTTTCACTAAATAAGTAACACTTCAGATGACAGGTATTAATCAGCTGACAGCCTTGCCAAACCGACGGATTTGAAAACATTAAATGGATAACACAATAATATATTATTAATTTGCTAAATATTAAATTCAGCTTAATTTATTACACAGCTTAATAATCTTTAAATGTTTATACATATTGCCGTGTCTTTGCGTTATGTATTACATTTTTATAGCGAGTTCATTCCTTAGTATTGCTGCATGGAAAGAGGCAACAAACTTCAAGAATATCTACCTCAGCTTTATGTTGTTAAATTAAATGGATGTCATAAAAACGGAAACATGAATTCCGAAGGTGTCATACTTTCATGCATTATAGCGTGAATGCGAATCAATAAATTTGTCCCAATAGGGTGGGGAAAGGTAAAATATCATGTTAAATATTAAATGGAAATAGAAGCGCATTCATCTCGCCTGCTACCCCGAAGCAAATGAGAGGTGATATTTCACTTCTCAAGTTTTTATTATTTTTTAATTATTAATTCATTATTATCAATTATTTATTAATTAATTATTAGTTGTTATTTTGAGAGTACATTCTGAAAGTGCATAACTGTGCTTTTTAGGAATATATGCGATTTCAATACTCTTAAATCTTATTTAGAAAATCGATTTTTTGTTTTGACGATTTACATTCACCCGTCAGAGCAACGACCAATCCTGTAACAAATCCAAATTATATAAAACTAGGCCACTAGGCCCCCTTCATGGTCGCAGTTCTTAATTGGGAAAGGATTAATGAAACTTTGTCATCATTGCGATGAACAGCTTCTATGGGATCAAATTTTGTCATCAATGCGACGAACAGTTTCTATGGAATCAAACTTTGTCATCAATGCGATGAACAGTTTCTATGGAATCAAACTTTGTCATCAATGCGACGACCAGTTTTATCAGTTTTTTTGTGAGAAACCTCATTAATTTGTACGAAATCTTCATTAAATGAGCGAAATACAAAATACGCAAAAGTAAGTGGTGGTAAGACTTTTAGAATACATTTGCGAAAATTGTTTAATCGTACTGAATGTGGGCGCCAAATGCAGCTTAAATACGTGTTGCATTTACAGTTTTGAAGATAATTCAAAAGAAAAATTTTTGAAGATTTAATAAAATGGACTTAACATCTTTTCATTCTATACGGAAAAATAATGAAATATATATGAAGATTTTCGATCGTGTGAGATTAAATTCGTGCTCTTCGACTAAGTCATGTAGTTCTAAACTGAAGTTTGAAATTAAATTCGAAGTTATTCTTCGAATAAGTCATGTAGTTCTAAACTGAAGTTTGAGGGTTGCTGGTATCTTACGAGTCCCATATCTCACTCATATCTTGTATATATCACTTGATCTATTTGTTGTTGTCCAGAGATCACATTGATACCTTTGAGAAATTTCTGATAACGGCGTCAGATTTCAATTGTATTTCATATGAGATACTTGCATTCTTTCCATTCTTAAGCCAGAATAAGAATTTGTGATTTTGATCGGCCGCTACAGATTTGGATTCTGGACGCACTCCTTGAAAGACTGAGGTGTACCATTTACTTTTATCTTAAGTGTCGCGTTTGCCAACTCGATGTTGATGTTAAATAATAGACTCATTTTTGTTGTTGTTCCACTGTCTTACATTACATTACATTTCTTCGATGATATGTAACTTATTTTTGGTTTCTTATTATTTGAAAAAAAAAAAAAAAAAAAAAAAATATCAAGGTATAATTTAAGAAGATATTTTCATAGTTTTTGTGTCCAGAAACTGCAATTTCGGCATAAAGTTTTTTTTTTATTTTTATTATTTTTTTTTTTTTTTGTTTAAGAAAATAAGACGAATGAGAAACGGATGGCGCTTTTTTTCAAATTTTATTTTCGAAAATTATAATTTATTCTATAATATAATAATTTCAATTGTAAACATCCAATATAAAGCACTGGGTGATGCTTTAAAGAAGGCATCTGTTAAAATGTAGACGGTGATGACATCACTGTTTTGTCTTTGCAGAATATGATTATTTTCTATTTCACTCGTACATATATACGTATATATATATGTATATATACATATATGCAAGTTGTAGGAACAAGTTAATTATATATATATATATAGACATATATATAAATATATATACTTGTAGAACTTAACAAATAACTTATCAAAATCGATGGTGAATTTATTAAGGAGCACGATGGAAAGTCTTTCAGCATTAATTACTGTCGGGTTTGGCTCTCTTATCTTAGCAAAATATAAGAGAAATGAGTTTTCGTAGCTTCTCTTAACAAATGATATTGTAATTTATGTATTTATATTGACGTGAGCGAAATTCGTAAGAGTTGCCATTTATATTAGTATAACTCTAGGCATGTATGAGTGTGAGTAACCAACCATTTAAACCATTCAAAAAGAGTATCATTTTCGTCAGTTCCAAAAATATGTATGTATACTCGTATATGTATTTATCATTTGCAAAGAAATGTTCGTATCATACCTAAAACTAAGGAACAGAAGCACTCGTATTTCTCGATAAGCTTAATTACAGAAGAAAGTAGATATTTTATTTGGGTTGGTTTACTCCAACCTGCTGCGATAACCTCAGATTCGATTTGTGATTCGAATTGAACATTTCTAAAGAAATGTACATGCATGCGCCCTGGGCACATTTAAAGGAATGCTGGTCTAATTTTGGCAAAGACAACATTATCTTGGTTCTTATTTCGGTTTAACATCGTTTTCTATTAGTAAATATTTGTTATTGCTAATGGAAATATAATTCGAAAACTTGCGAAATTGATTATATTGACACATCTGGCTGGACGAATAGCTATTTCTATATTCGTCAAAATAAGTACCTCCAGCGCCCTTCTTCCACCACCATCACCGCCAACTTAATGGTCTATTATAACTTCACAAAACAATTGAGAAGTTTTAGCGGCGGACAAAAATGAAATTGTTCGAACCGAAATGAACACAAGTCAAATATAACTCAATTCTTGTCTATACATGTGTCCATCGGACATAATTGCATAGAATGTATGCCAAAATACCAACAAACATTGCTTAATGAAAAGCAGGGTATTAACAGTGTCAAAAGCAACATTCGTACCAAAAGAACCATTTCTCATTGACACTACGCCACTGTTGCAGTCTTTTAACAGTAAATGTAGTAAGTGCGTAAATGTACAGGGTGGGCCATATGAGTGTTGGCGATTTAATTCTTCAATTTCTCGGTAACGCGCGGCGCGGGGTGGCGGGGGGATATGTTGTTCGCTGCGCCGCTTCCTGGAAATTTAGTCGCCATAGAGCCGTACACGGGAGTGCAGCGTGCATTTTGTGTCCGAGCGTATAACGAAAACAATAAATAAGTGATTACTGCACGACGTTTGTATCGGCATGAACACGGTTTACACGTTTTAAGTGAAGTTCCAAGCGCCAATGTGATACGAAAATGGATCAGAATGTTCGATACAACCGGCTCAACAGTACCAATTACGGTTCGTGGTCGCCCAGTTTCTGCAAGATCAGCCGACATTGTGGAGAGTGTTCGTGTTTCAGTTCAGCGAAATCCGCAACAGTCAACACGTAAGAGAAGTTAGTCTTTGGATGTCAAAAGAACAACTTTACGACGAATTTTGAAACGTGATTTGCATTTGAAGGCTTATATGATTCAGATAGTCCAAGAATTAAAACCCGATGATGCCAATAACCGACTTAACTTTGTCAATTTGATGCTAGAGCGGTTCAACAATTTCAACAACGTGATTTTTAGTGATGAGGCCAATTTTCCCCTTAATGGCCATGTGAACAAGCAAAATTGTCGGTTCTGGTCCGAGACTAATCCCCGACGCTTGCATGAACGTCCACTTCACAGCCCTAAGCTTGTCGTGTGGGCTGGGATAACGTCAACCGGTATTATTGGGCCATACTTTTTTGAGGACGAAAGAGGGTATGCGATGACGGTTAGAGCGAGCAATTATTGCAACATGCTAGCAGATTTTTTGGTGCCAGCTTTGCAAGAACTTCAAGGCAATACCTCGATAATGTGGTTTCAACAGGATATGGCCACATGTCATACGGCTAGGGTATCCATAGAGCTGCTGAAAACTGTTTTTCCTGGAAAACTCATTTCGAAAAGGGGGGATATTGAATGGCCCCACGTAGCCCCGATCTCTCTCCATGCGATTATTTTCTATGGGGCTACCTCAAATCGGTAGTCTACGAGAATAATCCGAATAATTTAGAGCAGTTGAAGAGGAAAGTAACAAAATACCGAGAACAACTTTTCAACGAGTTTTCCAAAATTTGCGACTTCGGTTCCAAGAGTGTCAAACAGCCGAGGGAAGCCATTTGGACAACATTATTTTTAAGTCTTAAAAATTCCATGCTTCTACTTTTTAAAAATACAAATATATTTTTTTTATGTTTCGTGTTTTTTTTTTAATTGAATATTTAAACCGCCAACATCCTTATGGCCCACCCTGTACAAAAATTTCCTCTAATGGTTTGCTGAAATTTCCTCAAGGAGAGCTGTAGAAAGTGATGCAACAGGAAAAATTTCGTAAAACAAAATAAGAACAAAAATAGTAAAATTTCAGCAAATTCCTTGCGACTCTTTGTTTTTTGTATTTCACTACCTGTTACTTCCTCTTGTTCGTCCATTTTTTTTTTGTTTGTTCTAAAGTGGTTTTATTAGAGAATATATTTTTGTTTTCATCGGCAAATTTCTTCGAGTAAGAAATACCGGATTATTATTTTTTTGATTTCAAAAGTAAAGACAAATAAAACTCAAATAAAGCTATGATTTCGATGAAACTTTTATTTCATTATAATATTTGGACCTTGGTATTGTGTACGAAATACAATGCCATTTAAACGATGGCCTCTGAATTGGTTGCAGCAGTAGTTTTGGACCACTTTTTCGCACATTTCGGGCGGTATCTCGGCAATAACTTGGCCAATGTTGGTTTCTAAATGCTCTAACGTTTGTGGATTATCAGCGCAAACCCGGTCTTTGACGTAGCCCCGCAAAAAAAGGCTAACGGCGTCAATTCGCATGATCTTGGTGGCGAACTGACGCAGCCAAAAAGTGAAATTACTCTTTATGAAAACTTTGCGAGGAATAAAGCCAAAATCGGTCGTGGTGGATGACCTGTCGCACTGTCTTGTTGAAACCACATATCGTCCAGTTTATAATCTTCAATTACAAGCCAAAAAAGCCGGTTATCATATTGTCGACAACATCTTAAACTAAAGACTGAGATTTTGTGTACTTTTCAGGAGAACGAAAAAAGTGCAACACGGGTGCAAATTCGTTGAAATGAAATTGCTGAGTCGATCTATTCCGCTTTCCTTAGCGTTTCGACACAATGCCACAAGAAGCGCCTTATAGAGTAGAACTGGAAACTAACGAACATGAGAAATGGCATTTTTCACATTCGTTAATTTAAGATGGTGTCGACGATATGGCTATATTGCTCTGAATTGAAATTCGAATCATCCGCCAAACTTTTATCAACAAAAGCGATATTTTAGGCAGTGCGTACATTGCGATGATGCACAGAAAATTCCTTGCACAGCAGATTGATTATAATGACTACAAACACCCCGTAATACACGAAAAGTGTCCACGTTTTAAATATTTTTACGCTTTCTTCCTAAGCGTAAAACCTGACAGCCTTGCCAGACCGGCGGTTTTGAAATCAATAAATGGATAACTCTGTATTGTAGTAAATTCCTTTTTTCTACCGGGAAGATTTTATTTTTATAAAGCTAGTAAAATTGAAACATTTTTTAAGTTTTCCTAATTTGTTAAGTGGTATGTTGTTCATTTCTGAAGAAAATGTCCCTATTTGCCTCATTTAAATTAAAGTATTTTAACAGGAAAATCTTTAGAAGTACATTTGCGTGAAAACCGCTATTTGCGGTTGAAGTTCGAATAAAAAAAATATTTCGGAGGGAGAAGGGCTCTTTCATTGGCACAATAAACATAAGGAAAATATTGTGAAGAGAGATTATAGAAAAGTACTTCCGTCGATTGATAGGTCTGTCTTAATTTAGTTAGTGATTACGCAAGTTTTTAGCACTGTACACCAACAATTACGATGAATTACTTTTGATTATTTTAGAAAAATGTTGTGTTTTGAATTAAATTGTGAGCAGCATCCCCATTACATACCAGTTATCTCATATTTCTACGTTATATACCGATTAACTACTAAATTAGTTTCTTTTTTCGTAATTTGTATCTTTAAAATGTATTATCGTTAAAATAATTATATGTTTTAAAATTTAATTTTATTTTTCGTTACGTTTTATATTTATATTATTGAGGAGATTAAATCTAATATATAAATTTGTTGCATTTTGAATTAACATATAATTGGCAGGAAGGCTTTAAATTACAAACCGGATAAATAAATAATAAATAAATTACTGTTTCCGTGGATGCACTACTTTTTCCATTTGTCTATTTTCGCATAATTTATACTGTGAGAGTCAAAATAAAGTAAACACACATATACAAAGTAAACACAATTATTGTCAATGAAGTTTTATATCATTTAATAATACTAATAATAATAATAATGCTATATAAATGTATGGGTAATTAAATAACAATAGAATTCATTGAAACAATAGGCAAGAACACATTACGCATAATTGAATTGGAGTGTACAAATTTTTATGTGCCAATATTTATATTTATATTTAATAATTTGTTTGTTGTTCTTTAGACTTTGCCATCTAAAGTAAATAACAGTTTTTTTTTCTTGTAAAATCACATGACATTTTACACTATTCATCACGTAATACCGCTTTTAGGTTATCCTTGCCAGAAATGTTCTCTTTTCCAACTTTTTTTTTGTCAAGGCTATAGGTACTAAATTGGATTGGGAGTACAATAGAGCAACCAACCCCTCACAATTTTGGCGTAGTATTTAGGATCATTGTCCATTCAGATCTGTAATCAATCCAATTTCTCAACACTAGCGGTTATATTATTTTTCAAAATGTTGAATTAATCTTCCTTTTTCTCTGTTGATTTGATATCAATAAAAAAAACCTCCACCATGTTTTATTATTTTGAAAACACTTTCATCACTGTCCATTTGTTCTTAACTGAAAAGAATGTTTTCCCAATAGATTGGACTCCCCGTTGCGTGGTGCGTGGCCTTCTGTTAGCTAAATTCGTACGTTTAGTTTGGATGACTTTTATTATCTAAGGCTTTTTACGTAGTACTTTGCCATGGAAATCATTTTGCCCCGATGATCTTCTTTTTATCACTTACTGGATTTCCGGAAGTTTCAATGAGGTTTTCAGCTATTTTTGTTGTACTAGAGAAGTAAGATTTACTTGTATTTCAGTGTCTGTTAGACTCTTGGCAAATTCTCCACTGTATTATATTTGGCATGTCTATATTTTTTATTATCTACAGGGTTGCCCATATTCGACGGACCCATGTTTTAAAAAAAAAAATCAAAGAAAAAATAAAAATTTGGCGGTTGGCAATCTTATTCATTTAATTTGTTCCAAGTAGATTTGTTTACATCAATTTTTGAATATGATATCTCTCAAATGGCCGCCTCTGGCGTTGATGGCGTATTGTGCCCTTTTTGCAGCATTTTCCATCGTTTTCGCCAACATTTCGGCCGGAATAGCGTCTATTTCTTCACGAATGTTGTCCTTGAGCTCTTCTACGGTCCTTGGCTTGTTAACGTAAACCTTTGACTTCAAATGTCCCCACAAGAAGAAGTCAGCGGGCGTCAAATCGGGCGAACGCTGTGGCCAGTCCAAATCACCACTTTTCGACATCAAACGGCCCGGAAACAAATTCTTCAGAAAATCGATTGTTATGCGACTTGTGTGCGGTGGAGCGCCGTCTTGTTGAAACCAGAACTGCCTCATACGCTTTCGACGAATAATTGGCATCACAAAATTGGTCATCATGTCGCGATAACGCTCCTGGTTGATGGTAACAGCATGGCCATTTTCGTTTTGGAAGAAAAACGGCCCAATGACCGTTTTCGCACTAACGCCGCACCAAACTGTGACTTTTTCGTCACGAAGAGGCAATTCTTGAATCTCCTGAGGATTTTCAGTGGCGTAAATACGGCAATTTTGCTTATTTACGGTCCCATTCAATGTGAAATGGGCTTCATCGGACATGATAATTTTGTTCCAAAATTGCTCGTCATCATCGGCCATTTCGATGACTCGTTGGGCCCATTCCAATCGACGAGGCTTGTCCGCAGGCAACAATCTTTGCGTCAATTGAATTTTGTACGGGAACAAATGCAAATCAACGCGAATAATCCGTTGTAAAGTGGACCGAGCCATGCCCAACTGCTGAGAACGGCGTTTTTGGGATGTTCTTGGGGACCTCTCAACACTGGCTCGTACGGCAGCGATATTCTCGGCCGATCGCCTTGGTCGACTTTTATTTGGCCTCTTCGGATTAGAAAGAGCCTCACCAGTCGAAAATTTTTCGTATAAACGCTTAATGGTGTTCTTAGAAGGCGCACTTCTCACATTTTTTAATATTTTAAAAGCACGTTGAGTTTTCACAATTGACTTCTTCTGCTGAATGTAAATTTCAACTATTTCAGAGCACTCGCGTGGCGTGTATTGTTCCATGGTAAAAATCTGCTTGGACTGACGCTTCAAACGCGGTATGTCATTAAGCGATCTGACATCTCTGTCAAAAGTTATGGCGTTTCCAGATGGGTCCGTCGAATATGGGCAACCCTGTATATATATAAAAATCAATTGCTGTGCGTTAGTCTCGCTAAAGCTCGAGAACGGTTGGATCGATTTGGCTCATTTTGGTATTATATTATTGGTAGAGTATTCCGGAAGGTTTGAAAGGTTTTATTTGAAGTGATAGATGGCGTTGGAGATGAGATTTTTGCAATTAATTTTTTTTACCACATTAACATTTTGAAGGCAAAACAACGTTTGCCGGGTCAGTTAGTTGTACAATAATTTTATCAATTTCAGATAAGGGTTTGTCCTTTTTATATAGATCTATTCCGATTTCACAAAGCTCTTTTGAAGTTTGTCTTCCCATTGTAATTTTTTTTAACTGGTTTACGTTCTAAATAACTCCCTTAAACATAGGCTTTAATGCTCATTTGGTACACTTTTACAATTCAACGCAAAATGATGTCGTCCATTTTGATGTAAAAATATATAATAAATAAAATATATTTTTATAAATTATATTATTTATATATAATAAATATTAACGTGATTTTGTTTTTGAATATTCTATTAATGATTTTGAATTTAATTTAATTACCAATTAATTTTTCAATATTACATTACTGAATATGAGACTTTATTTATAAGAATACGGAGAGCTTACTTTATTTTAACACTCACTGTAGGCCTTAACGAATTAAAAAAATATTCCCGAGCAATACCGAGAATGGTAAATAACTCGTCCCTTTTACATGGTTACATGGTTTTTGCTATTTACGATTTTTTATTGTTTACGACAACTTCGTGAACAATCATCAACTTTTAAAGTGATCTCTCTACATTTGGTTTAGAATGTGCACATCTTTTGCTATTCTCTCGTCTATTAATGTTATGACATTGTTTGTTATGGTAACGTAATCTCCATCTATTATTCCCCAATTATTAAATATCAAGCAAGTGTTGTAATTGGTCTAGAAAAGATTCAAACATCGACACTTTCATGTTTAGTACGACACCACAGCAGCTGGCGGCTGGCCGCGTTTGGGAACAGCTGCGACTATGATATTCCTTAGATTGTTCCTCGTACTGCTGGCAATAGGAATTGCAGTCTGGAGACCATCGGAGGCCATTAACTGTCAACCTTGTAAACTACTGGAGGCGCGACGTAATCATGTGAATTCTACTACGAATTCAAAATCGCATCAATAACAATTCGTGAGTACTGTTTCTATCGGAAATAGAAACAACAACACATAATCTCATGTTTTCATTTTAAAGAAAACAAATAACAAAACAAACAAACACAACGGAGAGATAGAGATGACGCATTTTGTTTGCTCGCTTCTCTGCTGCTCGCCACAATTAAAAAACGCGTTAAATAGTATTTAAACAAGACGCGTCATAGTCATAATAAACAATGATAAAGAGACACTGTTTTTTTATCAGTTACTTTGTGTTTTAATCTCCTTTCGTTTTGTTTTTCTTCTTACACTTGAACGGAATTCGAATTGAAATTCTGGCTTCAGTCGTGATCGAATCATCTAGAGTCGAGTAACAAATTAAGCGCTTAAGAAAATGAAATATTTCGGTGTCCTCGTCATTCTACTCATCGCGTTGTTGAGTGCTGCCCAGGCCATTTACTGTCCCTGTGATCTAACCAAAAAGCAGCAAGTATGTGGCAGCAACAATATAACCTACAAGAACCAATGCGAATTTGAGTGCACGCAACGAGAATACAAAAAAATTGGACGCATTCTCAACCTCAAGAAGGAAGGACCTTGTTAGGACACATTAAGAGGGGTTCAATCATTGCTGCCCCACATGGAATATTTGCAATAAACACATAATTTGTTATAGCTTTGAGTCTTTCTTAATAAATCGTTTTAATTTTATTCATAATCGGTGTTTTTGTTTGCACCATGATAACCCTGGGTTATTGCGATCTAATGTAGAGCGCGGTACGTGTTGACTATGTGGAAATTGATTTGGGAGTACAAGCCGGCTGTTTACGAATCGCTTTGTGAGCATTTGAATAAATTATCTCCTCGTTTACAGCGTTTGTTAGACTGAAATGTATTTATTTAGCAAGTATGCTTTAATACGAATGCCAAAAACTGAGCTTAGTTTATTGCATTATTTCAAGTTTAGTTTGAATAGTTTGACCTCTGCCGTAATCGCAATAAGTCGATGTTAAACCATTGCTTGATTATTGGATCGAATGTACCTGCTACTTGAAATTTTCATTATTATATTTTGATAACGTATCTATTAAGATTCTTTTGTTGTCGATTTGGTGTAGCATTTTATAATTTTCTATAACTGATTGATAAATGATATGTACGATACACAATTTCGAAATTTAATATGGGATATTTGCTGATTGTTTTAAGATTTGTCCACACAGGTTAGTTGTGGATAGTTTTCCATTCCGCACTGAAAAGATAGCATGCAAAGCATGATTTATATCTCGCCTCTGAAGAAGGGTTGCTGATTGTGTTTGCGAAATTTGACCCAACACAGGAGAATTTGAATTCGAACTTTTATTATCATTGGCAAACAGGACTTAGGGTTTGGGCAAAATCGTTTTATCAGCATATTACTTCGAAAACGTTACTTGCAAATACAGCTTTCTAAACTGGAGTAAAGATTTCCGATAGTTTTCGATGTAGTGATACAAAATGTGACCTAAAGTCGTTGGACAACATCTTTCCGTGTGTGAAATTTACATTTGCAAATAATAAAATTATTATTTTTTTTATAAAAACAAGCTTTACTGGCTGGTACGAATATTAAACAGAGCAGTGTTCTGGTACGTATAATTTTCCACAATGCGATGAAGAAACCCCTTCCTTTTTTGTCGCTGAAGCAGTTGTTCAAAGACGAAAAAACGACGCTCAACGTCCCTTGGCTTTAACTCATAAGGAACCCGAGTTCTTGCTTTTGAATCATTCCCAAGGCATGCACGCTTGGAACTGGCTAGTAACTCCTAATATTGAAACAAGCTCTACCTGCATTTAGGACGAAGGTTTTTCGTCTTCCTTCACGCGAACGATCGTCAACATCAAAATCACCGTCTTTAAAGCGACGGAACCAATCTCCATACGTTGTTTTACTTAAAGCAGCTGTCTTTGAGCTTCAGAAGCCGTTTTCTTTGATTGAAAGAAGAAAATCAATACCTCCCTCATATGACGTTTATTTGGCACAAAATCATACATATTCAAACAACCAAAAGAATATGACGTCAAAAGAAAATTAGTATTGTGTCGAGGTGACATGTTTACCATATGACGTTTAGATTATGACATTATCGACTATCACCTACAGCTAGCGCCATCTGTTGGCAAAAAACAGCGGGAATTTAGTTGTGCACCTAATAATAATAATAAGGAAGCTAAATGCGAATATAGCAGCGGTTACATATTCCTAGCGATCAATACCCTACTCTCTCTATTGCCAATAAATACACCAGTTGAGTGGTTTGTCCTCTTATACATTTATCTGTTATAAGTAGATTTTTATACTGTTCATCGGATCGCGATACAACTTTGGCAATTATTACTATGAGCGGGAATGCGTTATTAAAAAAAATGGGTATTGTAGTACGATTACAGATAACTCATTTTAGAAATGCGAATTAATTCCCTATTCCAAAGCAGACAAATGTAGTTTCAGAAATTCATGAAACCAAAATTGCATGGCTCATTTTGAAGGTGAAATGAAAGAGCAGGCAAATATCTCCCATTTTGAATACAATATCAAAATATGAGTGTCATCATTTTTTAAAATCAGGTTATAATTATAATCTACATAATATTTACGGAATCACATGAACATTCATTCAGACGTATAAAAGGCAACTAGACCGGCGCTAATAATTCTGCATGAATTTCATTTACTGCATTTATTTTATTCCTGGGTGCTATATTTTTACCACATTTGGGTGTGGATAATATACGAGAGCTGTCCCAAAACTAGCCGACCTAACAAAGAAGACACAAAAAAGTTTGAAAAAATTATCTTTATTTTTCAACATAATCATCTTTTAGCTCGATATACATTTTCCAGCAATATTCAATAGCTTCTATATCCTGTTTATAGTAAGAACTGTCAAACTCCTTAAAATAGTCATCTAACACAGTTTTCATCTCTTCATTGTTGGCAGATCTTTTACCACCATTTTTTTTTTTCAATTTTGGAAATAGAAAACAGTCCGAGGGTGCTAAATCTGGTAGATAAGGTGCGTGATGAAACAATTCATGCTTAAATTTTTTAATTTTGGCCATCGCAATAGTGGATGTATGAACCGGATGTTGCTTCATGAAACAACACTTTCTTTTACGGTAAATGCGGCCCTTTTCCATAATTCTATCACCTAAACGCTGCAAATAAAATTGGCATAATATTTGCTGTTGATGCATTTTGCTTTCTGAAGATAATTAATAAAAATAATCCCATGCGCATCCCAAAAAACAGACACCATTAACTTGCCTGCAGATGGAACCGTCTTCGCTTTCTTTGGACACGAATCCACTGCTTTGACTCTTCATTTGTCTCAGGTGTGAAGTGGTGGACCCATGTCTTATCCATGGTTATAAATTGACGCATAAATTCGGCTTTATTGCAGTGAAATATCGCCAAACACTCTACTGAAACATCTTCACGATGCTGTTTTTGCTCTATTGAAAGCAAGCGCGGCACCCATCTTGCGCACAGCCTTCTCATCTTCAAATCTTCGGTCAATATACGATATATAACACTTTTTGAAATGCCTATTATTTCAGCTATTTCACGCACCTTCAGCCGACGATCATCCAATACCATTTTGTGGATTTTCTTAACTGCATCTGACGTGGACACCTTAATTGGTCGACCAATACGGTGTTTGTCTTGGCAGCTTATACGGCCTCGTTTAAATTCTGCTACCTAATATAATACAACCATCAACGAAGATTAGACTGAGACTTGTCAAATGGAAATATTGGATTGCATAACGGCGATCAATTTTTCCATGTTTACAAATTCACTGAGATCGTTTACTTTAGATGGCTCTAATAAAAATACTAAACAAATTGGCGTTTTAAAACTTAAAATATATGTTTTACAAGGTTGCCATTTTTCACTAAAATAATTTTTGTCATACTGCTGCTACCATCTATACGTCAGGTTTTAGGACCGCCCTCATAAATTTAAAATATTACGTGATGTTTTCCACAAATGAAATCTATATTGCAATATAAAACTGAAATGAATTCGTGAAGGACCAAATTATAATAATTAAAAAGTAATTATTAAAAAAAATAAAGCTGACAACTAATTTTTGTTTTTTTGTTTACAATAAAACTCAAAACTAAACTTTATTTTTTATGGAAAATTAAGACTCAGCAAATAATTATTATTCTGTTAGTAATAAATAAAAGTCAATAAATAAGCGTTTTTATTGTTTATCTAAATAACAATTAAGGACAAAAAAATCATGGCGCATTCTATTCCACAAAAAAAATGGCACCGAAGAGTAGTTTATACATACATATTCAGAACTTTGTTGCGCTTGTTCTTTACCTCTATTTTTGTATGTTAAGATTTCAGAAATAACGGATATTTGTGGTTCTTGATTCCAAGTGTTACTATTGGTTACAACGACTTCATTTCATAGGTTCCTCGATTATTATTAGAACAATTATTAATAATATTTTTTTGTTTCGATTATTATTCCGGATATATAAACGATAAGCTTCGCATATTCTTTACCATTCAGCTGTATGTATGTGTATGTGTGTGTGTGCATGTCTTTAAATATTTTGGCAAAAGACAAATAATCACGAAGTTGAAGTCACAAATTCAATAAAGCGAGAGCTAAGAGAGTTACGGGGCAAACTAAATACATTTCAACTGATATTCTCACAAAACTTGGACGTGTTTAGTGCTGAAACACGTATTTCTAAGTAGTTTCATTGAACTGTAAACTGAGTAAAATGCACCATCTCTTAATATTTAGTTCACATGTATTGATCTGTACGTATGTGTGTGTGCGTGTGTGTGTGTATGCATAATTCCCATATATATATTTACTCTATAGAATACCTTAAATGTTAGTTTATATTCTTAACTTTAGTCTGGTTGGGTTGATTCATAGAAGTAGATATAATGAAATATTTAAGCGTCTTGTGGGCTGGCCTCATTGCCCTGACTGCCTGGGCCACTGTGGCACAGGCCATTTATTGTCCCTGTGATTTGAGCATTAAGAAACCAGTTTGTGGATCCAATAAAATCACCTATACGAATCAATGTGAATTTGAGTGCACGCAACGTGAATACATGAAACTGGGACGATTTATTATGGTACAAAAAGAAGGACGATGCTAAGTTCAAATGGTAGACTGGGAAGAAAAACCGAAACTCTATGGAATATTTAATTTGCAAATATTGTTATTTGCATTGAAATAAAAAACAATGCTAATAAATTATACTTGAATTTGATTGTTTTTCGTGATTACTGTGATTTTATAGATAGAATGAACTTTGGCAAACCCATCCATGACACAGTGGTTTCAGTTCTTTACCATTCATTATTTATGGCGTTCCTAGATTCGACAGCCGATCATTCACCCGATTACTGTCAGCTACACCGGTAACTGTTGCACCAGTGTCATCTTAGTTATCGTTAAGAGAGCGCCACATTCAATGAAACTGAAAAGTGTAGAGTGCAGACTCACAGAATGAGAGCAGCCTGTCATGGCTCTCGTGACACGTTAAAACAAATTGTTATTCTATAGCTTTTGTCGTGATATGTGTGAGTAAAGATATCTTTTGAAGTGGCGGTTATCGTGTTCTGAAATTCAATCGCTAAAAAAACTAAATCAATGGGAAGTGAACAGTAGGGCGACTCGACTTATATAGCGCCAAAAAAGTTGTAATCAAAGATTAAAACTGATTTGTTTTAAAGTGGTTGCCGAAATGTGTCTCTTTTTGTGTGCTGGGCCATTTTTAACAGAGTTGATATGAGCTGTAATAATCAATAATCAATTCTCTTTGCATGATACAAAAATCTTTATTTAGCATAGTTAGAATGATCCGATTTATATCAAGTATGCACTGTTTTGTTCGATAATATGAAAGTAAGTTCATTGTGAGTATCTCATGGAAACACTCGTCCCTATTGGTAACATCAATCAATTTTCACCATCTTCTGTTGAGCAAATTTTTCATCGGGAAAATAATTCACCATAGATGATGACAGGTGGTAATAACTTGGCGTCAGGTTTGAATTTTAAAGTGGCCGCTTTAGTTCCACCTAACCAAGTTTTTGGAGCTTTTGGCGAGTCTCTATCGACCGACTCACCGACCACGGCCGTTTTTGTTTGAAGCTCTCGTAAGTGGTCCATTTCATCATCATCAGTCCGCTTCAGATATGGATCGATATTATTACGATTCATGGAAATTCTGCCCTTGAGGGTTTTTTTTGCGCTAACTCGTGTGGTACCCATGCATCGAACCTCTTTTTATATTCAGACATAATCAAGTGTATTCAACTGTTTGCAAACAGCAATATTTAGTTCTTGGGCAAACGAAACGGTGTCGGTTGAACTTGATGATTTCCATTATTCTATCGACATTTGGTCTTCCAGTTAGTTTTCCAGAGCGTGATGCATCTTTAACGTCAAAATTACAGGAAACCAAATTGCTTGTAATTGACTGTTACCGTATAAAAACCGTAAATCGAAGAAATGTTTTAAAATGTGGCATAGTGAAAACAATACTCAAAGAATAGTGAGTTAAGCAACTGTATAAAAGTGCCTGAGTAGTTTCTTAAGTACGAAATCTTATTTCTAACGCCATCTAGCGTAAACCGTTCACACATATACCACCATTTAACTAATATATGGTCCGTATCAGGACCATTAACCGAAGAAATGTTTCAAAATGTGGCATAGTGAAACAATACTCAAAGAATACTGAGTTAACAACTATATAAAACTGCTTGATAAGTTTTTCAAGTACGAAATCTTATTTCTAACGCCATCTAGCGTAAACCGATCACACATATACAACGCGAGAGCCACCATTTAATTAATATATGGTCCGTATCAGGACCATTAACCGAAGAAATGTTTCAAAATGTGGCATAGTGAAAACAATACTCAAAGAGTAGTGAGTTAAGCAACTGTGTAAAAGTGCCTGAGTAGTTTCTCAAGTACGAAATCTTTTTTCTGACGCCATCTAGCATGAATCGATTACACGTATACAATGCGAGAGTCATCTTTTGGTTCATATAAATAATTTTTTCATATTCAGTGTAAGATATGCTGCTTGACATTCACTGAGCTTATGCCGAAATCCATAAAGATTTCCGCCTTGGTACCAGAGTCTGCTGACGCTATTTAGGATTTCTTATCTCACAATTCCCCTTCTTATTCTTAGGTGGCGACTAGAACCGACTCACAATTACAGATTAGAAAATCTAAGCC
The DNA here is from genome assembly GCA_019455685.1 of Philornis downsi. Classification (NCBI taxonomy): domain Eukaryota; kingdom Metazoa; phylum Arthropoda; class Insecta; order Diptera; family Muscidae; genus Philornis; species Philornis downsi. The sequence goes on along the minus strand of JAHXMU010000034.1, from coordinate 414,695 downwards.
GATTTTTGTGAAAATTGGAATGATTATTTAGTAATTAGATGTTTAATAATTTCCGTTCTATGGACGCAATTCGCCCTCCCTGAGCACTATTATGACATTCACACAATCATTTCATTATTCTTCACCATGGCAAGACGAACGGTAACAAGACGGAAGAAAGAACTCTGTAAATGACCGGCTAAATTAGCAAATTGATAAGTCACCCGCCGTAAAGTCTCACATGTGAAGAATGATTGTCATGTGTTCAACAATTTTTGGTGCCAGAATAGACAATTAATCGTTTTAAAGCCATGTTTGTGAAATTCATCAAACAGAATGAAAAAAAAAAAAAAAATACTAAGATGACGATAAAATTGCTTCGATTATTATGGAGAATATATTGTTCGTTATTCCGGAAACTTGAAGAGCAACCTTCCTTCCTTCCTAATGGCCACTTACTTTTGTTATTAATTTTTATTTGCGAATTCACTAAAACTCGAAATTGTCGAACAGATCACCACCCATACTTATAAAGGTTAGACCATTTGCTGTTAAATACATTGCATTGCGAATTACATTCAATCTGATGTCCGAGAATCGACGGCATGGAATCTACCAAATCTAAGAACATTTAAATACTACGTTGTTTCGATGCCTGTTTTGCTTTCCTAATATAAGGAAATGTAACAAACAACACACTTGCGACGGATGACAGCAATAAATCAAATGATAATGATGTAGACGTTGACGTTGACGACGCCAGAAAACAAATTTTGCTAATTAGTGAAATTTCCTTTGAAATCATCTCTATTTCAATTTCAATAGAATCAAAATGTAGGCAAAGAAAACACTTGTATACTGTTCAAGTCCGTTTGTTTAATAATATCTTGCGTAATTCAAATGCAACAGAATGGAAATATTTTGTTTGCTTTAACGCTAACGGTGGTATGGGAAGTTGGGGAAAGAATCATTTGGCAAGTTCGTTCCCTATGAACTTCCATTTCAACACATTTCCATAAAGAGTTTAAAAACACCTTTTCACCGATTCACCGATGATGAAAAAGTAAACAAGAAAAGGTAAAATGCGTAAAGAATACCTATAGAGCATAACGAAAGACATACTGAAGCCTGCCCGTTTCTTTTAATACCCAGATGCAAATGAGGCTCTGTATGTGAATACGAATTTTCAAGTTTATCAAATCCAATTTTGGGAGAGAACCAGTAATTTAATGAAATTTCGCAATTTGGGGGCGGCAAAGGAAAAACAGTGGAGTGGAGTGAATCATGGTTGCCAGAAATATACGAGTACATGCGTAGTTTGCTCATCATAGTGGTAAGAAGGTGGAAGGTCCTGAATTGTAAAAATCTGGGATAGTTAAGATCAAAGTGCGTTATACAAAGATGTGAAAAAAGTTACTTGAAGAGCAAGAACAAGGCTAACTATAAAGAGCGGAAGTAATTCTACAGATCTATTACGTCTATTCAGCGACACAGCCATTTTAAGCAGTCTAATAAACGGGAATGCTGTTGATTTGGTTTGCAGGCCTGGATCACCAGTTTATCGACAGTAACAAATCTTAGCTGCAAAGCCATAGAACAATAAATTTTGAGGCCCAAAGGTGTTAAAATATAATCGACACATTGTTTTTTAGTGCAGCTTTAAATAAACGTGCGAAATATTTCTGTTTATTTCATTGATAGTTTATATATCGATTAGTTTTACAGAGCGGTAAATTTTTCGATGGCAATAATTGTTATTAAAGATTACGAATGATATTTGTTTTAGCCGTTGTCGTAAATGAGGTTTGTCAAAAAGATTTTACGTCCAAATTGTAAAAATGTGTTATTTTTTAGACCGTTTTATCGATTTTTGCACTTATCTGTTATCGGTTTAAAATTGTTCATGCTGTTTCTAAAATGGAAAATGCTTTCGAATAAAAGGTCAATTCAACATTATCATTTAGTCAAAATTTTTATACGGAGCAATAAAAATTAAAGAACTTATAACTGCCTATATTAGGAGAGCTTTGTTATTATTTCAGAGCAGTAAATTTGTCGGTAGCAATAATTGCTATTAAAGATTACGAGCGATACTTGTTTTAATCAGTGTCATAAGTGACATTTGCATATTATCAGGTAAAAATGTTACACGAAAATTGGAAAAATGTGCTATTTTTTGGTCGATTTAGAATATTCATCCAATTATCGATTTATGCATGTTTTTGTTATCGGTATAAAATAGTTCATGCTATCTCTAAAATGGAAAATGCTTTTGGGTAAAAGGTCGCAAGATGATGACATCCAACATCATCATTTAGTCTGAATTTTTATACGAAACAAAAATTTAAAAAAACTTATAACTGCCCGTATTAAGAGGGCGTTGTTATTATTTCAGAGCGGTAAATTTGTCGATAGCAATAATTTCTATTAAAGATTACGAGCGATATTTGTTTTAACCATTGTCATAAGTGAGTTTTGCAAATTATCACGTAAAATGTTTACACGCAGGTTGTAAAAATGTGATTTTTTTTGTTGTTCGATTTAGAATATTTCTCCCATTTATCGATTTGTATATGTTATTGTTATCGGTTTAAAATTGTTCATGCTGTCTACAAAAATGCAAAATGCTTTTGAATAAAAAGTCCTAGGATGATGACATTCAGCATCATCATTTAGTCAGAATTTTTATACGGAACAATAAAAATTAAAGAACTTTTAACTGCCCGCATTAGAAGGGCTTTCTTATTATTTGTAGTAGACTGTGGATCGGTGATTAGTACATGCGACGACTATCGTTCGCATTATCGTAGGTTCAATCCTGTATTCAGCCATCTATCATTATTTGAATGGCAGCCACCTCGAAGTGTCTGACGAAAACTTCGAGTAGTCGAGTAAAATTGACTAGTTTTGTAAATGCTTCTCAAACTGTGCAGTTCGGAATCGTCGTTCAACTGTAGGCCTCGTTAGATGAGTCTAAAAATAGAATGCGCGTAAGCTCACTGAATGCGAGAGCTCTCCCATGTCTCATTCATGAGATGCAAAGAAATTTGTTTAGTCTACGTTATGATCTATAATTATTAACGTTCTCTGTACAGATCCTTCAAGTGGATGCAGGTAAATATCAAATTCTTGAGTTCGCAACACATTTGCATGTCTAAGTCATGCGATATTCATTTTAATATGTCTACAGTTTCGCATTTAAATCAGTTGTTAAATTTAGTTGCACTAAAGCACTTAATCCTGGGTTATGACAGAAGAGGATGAATTACTCTCATTAACAGAGAGTATAGGCATCGCATAGACCATGAACCAAATATACCGGTTTATAACGGGGCGACCAAGATTTCGTCGGGAGGATCAGGTTTTTGAAATGCTATCAAAACTTGGTGTGACAAATTGGAGAAAAAGATAAGGATGTCTATTCTAATCGCCTCCTAAGCACTCAACGTACAATAATACGTTGGTGTCTCTGGACTTTCGCAAAAACTCGTGACTGAGGCAAAGATATAATTTTTTTTTCTAATTTAGAAACTAAATATTGTTCTCAAAAATGTTTATTTTATTTTCAGATTTAAAACACCAATAAATTCGAAACTTTAACGCATATTTCAATTCTTTGGTTTCTTGTCACTGTTATTCTGTCATTACAAAAAGGTTCAAGAGTGCAAATTTGCGAGAGGGTCCTCTTCTACATATCGACTAGGTAGAGATATATTTTGAGTATATTGATTTATAGGCATTGAAATACGGCTGTACTTTCCATGTAGAAAATGTATGTTCTGATCAAACGGAAACAATTTCAGTTTTCCACGTCGAACTTATTTTGGGTTGAGAAAACGTCTGTTGATAAGTTTGTCATACCCCAAGGGGGGTGTTAAGAAGCATGCAGACTTTAACTCACTAACTAATAAGGATACTAAGCAAGAAAGATAAGTTATAACAGCGAAATTTGGTAGACTGAAAAGAAAGTAATTCTAAACCAATTAATTCCAAATGTACTAATGAATAGTCTGTTGAGTATAGCAATGAAATTAGGCAAAAAACAATGCGGTGCCATATTCGAGATGTATTCTCAGCCAATTTAATTTAGAAGCTAACCTTTAAATAATAGAGACTTTTGAGATATCATGAAAAAACTTTTCAAAAATATTACAAATTGTTTATTCACCTCTTAATAAGTTATATCACTTTCGAAATCTCTAAGCCTTAGGGGTGTGTAATCATAGAATGTTATTAGCAGTTCATAAAGGAAATTTTCATAATAAAAACTTTCGAAAAATATACAATAATGTATTGTATTACATTATATGTACAGTCTTTTAGTCTTTAAACTTTAGTATCATATTGATTGATATTTTCATATTTTTCCATTTTCAATATTTATGACCGTTGTGGAAACACAAACATGTTTATTACAAATATAGACAAATATATACAAATATGTACATCATGGGCTTAGTAAACCCATATTGTAAATCTGTTTTTTTTTTTTTTGTTTACTTAAGAGGGTTGAACAGATTGTCCAATATCGAACAAAACATGCTTCCGAAAACGAATATATTTTCCAACACTCTACTCTGCTAATCATTTTATAGAGAAGTCAAAGGAAGGATGGGAAAATGCGAACGTTTGTCTTAACCTGCCACCCTCGTAATACATTAAATTATTAAATTAAATTCTACGGAAAATAATTTTGGCATTCTATCATTGAAGGTAACAATACAAAGGATTTCACCCATTTTTTTTTTTTTTTTTTTTTTTTGCCTCTAAAAAATATAAAGGCATTTAGTAAATTTAATTTGTTGCTCAACAAAAGAAATAATAAATATTCCTGGAATTTATTTCTTACCTAGGCCCTAGCAATCATTCTGCTGCTTCACCTGTGTACCACCAACTTTGGTCCTTCCGACTACAGCGCAGTGAAACCTTTCATTTTGATAGAAATATTTTTAAGCGAATTGCTGAAAGTCAAACGAGAAGAGAAATAAGTTCAAGAGGGCAACAAAAAGAATTCACCACCATGATTATGGCCAAAAAAAAGGCATATAAAGCCTAACAAAGGGAATAAACAAACTAATATGTGAGTCTTGAAAGAGGACACGTAGTGTATAAAGAATTTTTCCTGCAAAAATCTATTTTTGTCATCACACATTTTCTTGTAATCCATTTTTATTTTTTTATTCAACTTTTTTTTTCTTTTATTCAACTCATGTACCAAATTCCCTTTCGCAAAGAGAAAGAGAGTGTGAATGAAAATCAGCTGAAAGAATTTTTTATATGGTCCTGACACACAGGCAGGTTTAATAAGTGTATTCTTTCCAAATCATATAAATTTTTTTTGTATTCATATCATCAACTAAAAGCAAAAAGGTATGAAAAACTTGTTGACGTTGCTGCAGGCTTTCACATCTCACCATTTGTTAATTAGTATCCGGCAGCATTTGAATTTGGAATCAGCTTTAAAATGACTCGCTACCAATAACTTATGGACTTCCGCCCCAAAAAGGATGTACACAACGAACTAAATCAACGTTTTTTTTTGACTGACCATTTGTAGCATTTTGTGTGTTTTTGTTTTTTTTTTTTATATTCCAAATGTTTGCTTTTATGTCCTGTTGTGCATTAAATCGAAACAACTTTGTTGCATTTATGTGAGGAAAGAAACGCTGTTATGCGTTGATACTGTTTCCAGCAGGATGTGACATAAAAATCACATTGGGGATTTGCTCGCTTAGATGCATTTAGAGAAGTTGTAGTGTTTTATTCATGTCCCTGTGCTCGGTGAACAAAAAACAATCCGCCACCAACCTGAAACTACTGGCCGGATGTTATTCTGTTTGCGGCTACAGCATCATCCTCTGGAGGCCACTTTCAGTGGCTTTTAGTTGCTCGCTTGAGGTATAATTTTATTTTTTGGCCACATATTTTTTCTGATGAATTTTGTGTTTCGCAACGAGTTTGCGAAAAACATTTCTATTTTCGTGATGAGTTAGTGTGCTGTGTTTCGATGGCTAAAATGATATGCTAGACGTCATAGAAAGTTGTTTATACTGGCATGGCAGTCATTTGGGTTCGATGTGTTTCCGTCATAGTGAACGTGAGATGTTGGCATAGGAATACTCCGAGATGAAAAGCCGTCTTAGGGTCGTGTCCATAACGTGTGAAAACATATCTGATGAGTTTGTGTAAACAATGTTTAGCACTAGTTTATATATAGGAGGCTACACTGAGCATTTGGGGAAAAAATTCCTATAATTTTTGTGTTTTAGGCTACTGTAGCTACGACCGTCTTTTCTGCTACTCAACAAATGCATTATTTATTTAGGATGTGGTATAAATTCTATTAAGAAATGTTTATAAAGTGCTAATTTTTGGAATAATAAGAATGAAATGTCGACCGCTTGCAAAGATACAAGCGGAATGGAAAACAAAAACAAAACATTTATTTAATATTTTCTTATTTGTAGACACTGATGCGCAGCACATTTCCACTCTTGAACCATATTTAATATAGGATTCACCACGATAATCCAATTGCGCCAAGACTTTGACACGTTGTTCCTCAGGCATCTGGAATTGTTTCTGAAAGATTGATCCTAAACTAAAAATATCGTGTCGTTTATTAGTTAGTTTACTTTATATGGTATATTTAGGAGTAAATATTTTGCATAAATGATGCAAAATATGTACACAATTTGTACGAATTGTGTACATGCCTATAAAGTTCATCCGGTTGTGATGGAGCTGGAGCTTCCTTCCTTGGGCTGTCGAACTTAATTCGATTATTATGACGCGATTTTAGACATGTACATGCTAAAGAGTTCCCACAGCTCCTGTCTTCTCCTTTTCTGTTCCAATCTATCACACAGTGTTGCTTAACATGACCTAATCATCGCCGTCGCTGTATTTTGATGCGCTTAACATAATCAACGTCGACTTATAGTTCATGCTTCAAGTGACGTTGAAATAGTGTACCGTGATGCGTATATTTTACAGAGTATTCTTCTCTTGAAGACGCTAAAACCGGTTTTATTTACTTGCGCAGATAGCCATGATTGTGCATTATATAGGGAGACAGGCATTTTGTTCATCATGCGTTCACTTGTCGCAAAACAATGCCTGCTTAAATTTTCAGGCTGGTGGCTCTGTAAAATTCTTGCCAATATTAACTGAGGTTCAGCTATTGACTGTAATAGACATTTTGTTGTGGGGAACTATTAGAGTCAGTTTCACATTTATAACGTCGCAATCCACGTCAGCAGAGAGACAAAATCCTGATTTTCCTCTAAAAGAATCAATGTTATGAACTGGTCAGCGCTTATTAGAGCCATAATCGTCAGGATTTTATAAAGAATGTGCGATGAGACTATGGCTCCTGTCCAGTTTGCGACCAATTTCTCTTCCACTGCAACCTTCGTCCTTGTAAGCGATTATTTTACATATTTTGTGTTCGGTCAAACTTTCCCTAGCGGCATGTCTTTTTCATTACTGAATTTTATCACTACTTCACAAAAATAATAATGATATTATTGCATGCACCTTAAAAAGCGCACTAACTGAACTTGGCATTATAATTGTGAAACACGCTACAAACAGAATTATCGCAAAAGCAAAAGTACCGTTATTTACACAAATCCCAAAGTTTGTGTGCATGGTTGTTTCGTCCAAACAAGTATTTTGATAGAAAATTTTGGGTGGTTTTATAAATATGAAACACACCTTATAAGTCAATGCACCATATAAGCGGCATAAAATAAGGTGCAGCTTTAAGAAGCTTTTACATAGATTGATTTCATTTGTTCCTCACCTCTTTTATAAAGCAATAAACGTGGGTTACAAATATTTGTACAGTCCCTCCAATAGGTGCTTTTAGAACTGTACCCCACTAAATTTCAGAATGACGGAAATCCTCGCCATAATACGATATGGCTTTTGTACGGATAGAAGTCATTTCTGTGGGATCTGAATCATTGAATCTTTCTAAATACTAGTAGCGAACTTGCATTTGTTTCTATTGAGTGGATCTCCCAACGGAAAGTGGATATTAATTTGTTTGGGAACTTTCGTTGGAGCTCCGCCATAATCAATCTGGCTATTTGTGCAGTTGCTCTATCTTGCTGGAACCAAATGCTGTTGAAACGGATACGTCTTCGTCGCAGTTCTTCAACATCTTTAAATAACAGACCCCATTGACAGTTGACAGTAGCACGATTTGTGCGTCACCCTTTACAAGCTGCTTCACCCAAACACACAAATTTGTTAAGAAACCGTAAGTTATTGGAGTCCAAAGACTGCATTTTCCGCTGGCCCCAAAAGGTCACCTGACTTGATTGCACCAGAGTTTTTTTTTATGGGAATATGTCAAGTAAGAGGTGTACAAAACGGAAACAAGTAATTTTTCTAAATTGAAGCAGTTCATTAACACAATAATTGAGGCGATCCCGATTTCGGTCCTTCAGGCCGGAATGAGTAATTTTCTGATCAGGTGTTGCATATGCGTGAATGAGCATGGAGGTCATTAACGTACCAAATAAAATAAAATTGAACTTTCTATACAATCGAAAAAAGTAAATGAAATACATTGATTAAAAAAAGTTATTTGAATTTCTTATTGTAATGCAATTAATGCCCCACCCTGTATATGTTTTACTACAATATCATTCTGTATCGCTTCTATTGTCAATTTTTTTCCGTTGAGTTGTAAAGAACTCATAAGTGTAGTGACAAAACAAACATTTAAGGTTAACTATTCTTCATATTCTGAGTAAAACGTTAAAAGCTTTTAGCAATAATATCGCATAAATGTTCAAATGATCGAATACAAACAACATCAACTGAATCAACAACCACTTAGTCTAACTCATCCGCTGTACGCCGCGAATAAAGCTAGATAAAAGTTTCACAAAGCACACAAATATGCATACATGTTTGTGCCTACAAATTCGCTTGTTCTCTACGGTCATGTGTTCCGCTGTTGATTGATGGTGGATGGTACACCTCACTCTTTCTCTCTTTAATTCTCCCACCGACACTCGTAGTAGTAGAATATTATTATCGTTGAGTTTCGCAACATACTTTAGGGCTTGACTATTAATGTTTCGTCAAAAGTTTGTGCACTTTCGCTGCGCCGTCCATACAGTGATAACTGACACTCTCAGCTTGAACATTTGGATTCCGCCAGACGTCGTCGTTCATTAAATGATGGATGGGTTGAATTGAATGAGTTGCATGATAAATCTTCATTAAAATAATGATAACATAATGAAAATAATATTATTTACGCTAAGTAACTTAGTAATGTGTATTCTGCGTATTGTGAATCTCTTTGCCTCTTCGTATTACAACGAGATACACAGTTGTAACTGCAGGTGAAGTTTAAATAGTAGAGACAGCTGTAGGTTTACTTTGCTATAAAATATCACACAGCTCCTAATCTAGTTGAACAGATTTAGCAAGTTTAGCGATAAGAACTTAATTAATGAAAACTGTATGAATTTTTTGGGTTTGCGATCCTCCTTGATGCAATGCTTAGCATAATAGTGATGGTAGTTACGATCAGCCGCATCACAGCATGTGAGCTATCGATGTTGGCCGTAGTATTTTATAAAAACTGCATCAAATATGATGAGGTCCTATCGGATTTTGTGACCGGCTGTTTTTTTTTACTTGCATTTAGAGGGGTTCTCTAACTTTAGGAGGTTATTTTAAAAGGGTTCGACTCTCGTAGAACTATTGAATATCCCGAAATATTTTTGGAAAATGTATAAAAGAAATCAATAATTGATTTTAGTTGGACAGTCGACACTGATTTTTTCTTCCACATAAGTAGGGCGTACTTAATGTATGTAACTGCAAAAAATAATACTTATACCTACATGTGTCCTTTCAAGGACATGTATCAAATGTATTTATTTATTTTTTTATTTTCTATCGGCACCTTGCATGTATGTATCAATAGGAGTGTCAGAATTGAAAGGCCGTGCCATTTAAATAATAATAATTTAAATCGTGTGTGATGTGTTTTGAATTTCAATTGACGTATTTTGAATTACAACTGGTATGCTTTGAATTTCAATTGATATGTTTTGAATTTAAATTGGGGTGTTTTGAACTACAGCTGATGTGTTTTGAATTACAATTGATTTCTATTTCAAATGGAATATGTGAATTTCGACTTGTATCTTTGGAACTTCAAATGGAATTTTACATACTAATCAAGGCTTCTTCAATAACGGCGCCCAAAGTAGTTTAATAAATAAATAGTTACATAAAAGCAATATTAAATAAATAACAATAATGTTAAATAAATAATAATAATAATTAAAATTGTGTGCGTTTTGAATTTCAACTGATATGTTTTGAATTTCAATTGATGTATTTTGAATTTCAATTGCTATATTTTCAATTTCAATTGACGTGTTTTGAATTTCAACTGATATCTTTTGAATTTCAAATGGAATATTTGAATTTGAACTGGTATCTTTTGCATTTCAAATGGAAATTTTGATTTTCAATGAACCGTCTTTCAAATTTTAAATGAAAATTTTGATTTTCGCTTGATGTGTTTCGAATTTAAAATAGAATTTTTGAATTCCATTTGAAATTCTCTGAATTTCAATTGGAATTGGTGTAGTTTATAAAGATTTGGCACAGCCTTTTACTCAGATTTCTTGAATTAAGGCCGGTTTAATTCTCGACAGTCTGTGGATCCTGCTTTAATAGATCGAAACCAGGCATGATTGTACTTTCTGGCGGGATTGTTTTTATAATTTCGATAATTTGACCCATTATATGACCGGTATTCCACCAAAGTTGAACTCCGTTAGGTCAGGGCGTGATGTATTTATTGTTCGTTTCTTCATTTTGCACATTTTCATAAAAGCGAACAGAATTAAAATAAATTTGTAAATTTGAAAAATTCAGAGACGTAGCCGGAGTACAATCGAGTGTAAGTTTTAAATTTCAGATGTAAAAGCTTAACAGCATCCGCACAGTAGGTGATTCAAACTCATTACCTTTGGCGTCCAATTTTTGTTTTATATGTTATACCTTACATATGATTTATTCTTTTCAGATTTAAAAAAAGGACGATTTTTCACACGACCTTTTCTGTTTATAATCAATTTATCCGCATAAAGGATAATTGCATAATTTAAAATTGGATAAAAATTTGTGAGAAAAATATATCGGCTTAATAACAAACAAAAATTTAAATAGATGGAAAATAAACACTGATGCAAAATAAAATCTTGGGATTTTATTTAGAAAAAAAAATCAAGAGTGTAGGCTAAAAAAATCAAGAGTGTAGAAGATTGCCGAATCCATGAAAGTAAATGTGACCTAATTCTTGAACTGATCATTACATCTTGTATCACAATGTATAAAAATCACGTGTAGTGCAAAATGTCATCTTTACAAAGATATTTGTTTCAATTTTCTAGATCTACCTTAGAATGAGATGCATATTATTAAATATGTGTACTTTGGACGAATTTCAGAAACCGTCAACACCGTTCCTTAAGAAAATAAAATCGATGTTTTTTTAGGCATGGAAAACAGGTGTAGGGGCAGGATCGGATGACAAGTGATCGGTTTTCAAAAGAATACTCCGTTGTCAACAAAATGGCGATGTAACCTTTTTCTTAACAAGTATGAAGTACTTAAAATTTTTCGAAAATTTTGAAGTTAGCTTTCTCTTATTTCCTAAGTCCTCATAGTATTTTTATCAAAAATTGTGAACAGCAATATCAAAATTATAAGAAAAGTAATACAAACTTTAAAGAAAATGTCAAATCTCGTTAACTTCATTCGGGTATATATCTGTGGTCACAACCCGTAACAGCCTAACTCGAGTTAGGACACAATTGAGTTATTAGCACCGTCGTATTCAGCGTATCTAAATTTATTTGCTCTAAATTTGTCATGTTTGTATCTCTTCTAGGAAGGCAATTAATCCTAAAAAACCTAATAGCTTAAGTTATTTTTCTAAATGACTGTTTTGGCATAACTGCCTAAGTCAATTTAGGACTACAACAAATATAAACATTATTTTTTCATCATTGCCTAAATCAACTTAAGTCGTTAAGTCTTTAAACTTTATGAATTTTTATATAGGAATAACAACCTAACTCAACATGAGAGATCGAATCTGAAATATTTTGACATAGAATAATAATTTATGTCAATTTAGGCGCACTTAAAGTTTTTTTATTTAATCTGGAATAATAGCCGAACTCAACTTGAACTTTTTGACTTTCTTTCGTTCAACAATTCATAAGAGCCTAAGTGTCTTTTTCGATAATATCTTTTGACTGCGAGAATAAACAATTATTTTTTTGTTAACAACTAAGTAAAGAAATTCGTTTCCTTGAAATCTGTAGCAAAGTTTTCCAAAAACACCTTCTCCTGATTTTCAGTGAAGATTCAAAACTTTAAACTCCTGCACTGAAAATATTGAAAAACAGACTTAGGCTATTATGAATTGATATATTGAAAATTATTCTATTACATTTTTCGTAGAAAATTTGTTTCATGTTTTATTGCTTGTTAAAATTATTCAAAACATTTGTCAAACAAATGCTGGCAGCAGTTCAAAGAGGTTCAATGCCCTAGTTAGCCTAATTTGGATACCCCTCTGCACACAATCTGTTAGCTGAAAACAGACCAGCCATTTTATAGCACATCTATTTGGTTCTTGTTTCAAACATATCTTACTCTTAAGTGCATAGACTTGCGCTAGCAGCATTTGTGTTATTTTTAAAGAAAGTCAAAAAAGTTTCTGTGATGTTAAATAATGTAATTTGCAGTGCCTACTTCTGGTTGTGTTCTTTGAATTAAACATGTGAATCGGCAAAAGTTTATAATGTTATATTAGCAACGCTGATGAATCTGTCTTGTAACGTATCTTCTTTGTGCGTATGTGTAGGAGCTACAGTATGTCTAAGCCATTTAATTGGATTTCATAACATTTATGCATGAATAAAAATGAATGTGTGTGTATGTCTGCATAGCCGTGTATTGGGTGTAGGCTGCTAGATCGTTCATTCGATTGAAACGAAATTTTGCTGTGCAGTAGTTGAAGTAATGAGGGTAGGTGACAGGATAGGATGCCGTACGTGTGAACAGCGCAGCAAGAGGTATTTCAATAAATTTAATTTAAATCATTATGCTCCTGAAGAAGGCAAAATAATTGTATCACAAGGTGGCTAAAGTAATCATTCGAGGCGGCACAAAAGTAATCACTCAAATTCCTAAGTCTGTTGCTCTTTGTATAAAGGGGAAATACACTTCTGTTTATGTATAATTTGTATTTGATCCTTTAAATTTTTTGCTATTAAATTGAGGAATTGATATCGGTCAAATGGTCGTCGCCCAAACTTGAGCACATTTTTGTGCGTTCTTTAGCATTTTCCTTAATGATAAGTTATCTATTTTTTCGACTTCAAAAGTAAAAGTCACATAAAGCACGATTTCGGTGAAACTTTTATTTTGTTATAATGCTTGGACCTTGGCATTATGTACGTAATAAAGGATCATAATTTAAGTGGTCTCATAACAGTCAGTCTGGCAAGGCTATCAGCTGTTAAATAACTGTCATCTGAAGTGTTATTTATTTAGTGAAAGGTTTGCCATTTACAAATATGGATCGTTTAACGCGTAAATATGGTTAAAAGTCACCTCTGAAGTTGGAGCGATTTGGTATTTTTTCTTTAACGACGTATGTTTAAGGCTGTGGCTTGTACGCTTAAAGGCGGGGAGCCTGACATAGTCGAAACAGCTACGCGATAGCTCGCACCAATTGCTTTTTGTTGTCTTACAACAATAAATGATAAAAACTAAATAGGCAAATGTCAACCCAGAATGCAAATAGTCTATATGCATGCAGATATACGGCACATAATTATGTTTAAGTATATGCCAGTGCAGTTCCAACCATGATGGTTTGGGCGGTGTTAAAGAAAACAAATTTAAAGATGACAAATCACTCAATTGGTGCATTTATTATTGCGAAGGAGTAGCATATTTATCACTAGCCAACGAGAGTAACTGTAAAAGAATGCAAATGTAGCCGCTGTCTTTCCAGTAAATCTCTTTGGACACATTTGAGATATTGTTACGAACGTGGAAGTTATGATGAAAACTTTTAAAGGTAAATGCGAACATGGCAGCGTTTACATGTTGCTAGCGATCAATACACTACTCTCTCGTAACGATAAATACGCCAATCGAGTGATTTGGCCTTTTATACATTTGCTCTCTTCGTGCTAGCAACATGCAACCGCTGGCATATTTGATGTTCGCTGTAAAATGTGATAATAACGGGCTATATGAGGAATATCTGTGCCATAAAGAACCGGTTTGAGTTTTAGAAATTCGCACTGTTTGGTAACGAAATTATTATGGAAATAAAGAGACTATGAAATTAGCGAATTGAAGAAATGCAAATCAAACATTGGTTTGCTATAATAACATCCAAATTTGTTGGTTTTTTCGTTTGCCTCACCCCACAAGAATAAATCAAAGGCAGTAAGATCAGAAGATTTTAGGTCTAGCAGATTGTAATCATAAACGCATTAACTGTATGTTTCTAAAAATCAATTCAGACGTGTCGCAGAAATACGAGTATATTTTCTAAGTTTTGAACTAATTAGACCAAAAGTGTAGTCACCTTCTTCGCCTAATGTTCTCCACCCCTCCTCGCACAATCGCTTAAGTTCTGTGGAAACTATTCCAAAAGTTTTGTCACAATAGGAAGGGCACGTAGAGAATAATTAATTTATATGAATATACCCGTGTATGTGGTGAAATATATAGATATGATTTACATTAAAATTGAGTATTTTCCACTTAGCCATTATGTTTAAATTTGTCTCATTTTACTGAAACGGTGTATGCTGAATAAAATCTGCCTATATGAAATGTATAAGAAAAATAAACTCAGTATTTTTGCTTGACATTGAAGGCTTAAATTTGCATAGTTAAAATAAGCCGAATTTGGTCAAATGTGTTCAGCAACTTGTTGACATTTTGAAGGTAGTTCCATTATGACTCTCTCATACACCCACTCTCCTCTCTATTGAGGAAAAAGCTGGGAAAAGTTTCTCTTTAGAGGAATTTTCACCAGCAAAATCATTCGCCATAGATGGAAACGGCTAACAATCAGTTGGTGCCAGGTTCGGACTGTAAAGTGGGTGGAAAAAATGTCATGATGGAACATAATTTCTCTTCTATTGGCCAAAGTTAACCGCTTTTGGGTGATTGCTTCCTTTTTTCAGACGCTTTACTTGTTGGTAGTACATATTCGAAATAAGGGTTGGTCATTTATGACCTGCCAGCAAAACCTTTTTAACCATCTATCCTGTCTTTAGTACTGTCTGCGCAGATTCACTGCAACGCAACCACGACCATTCTCACTTGGCGTTGTCATATGTGACTCACTTTCCATTATTAGTCACAGTCCGCTTCAGAAATAGTTCAATTTTATTATGATTTAGCGGCGATTCGCAGAAGGAAATTGAGCTCATCAGGTTTTTTTGTTTTGCGGTAACTCGTGTGACACAACATATCGGCCCTTTTTTTGTGTCCACCCATATTCATGTGGTTCCAAATAGTTTTTTGTGCAATGTTTGGCTCCTGGGTAATCGAAACGGTGCCAACGTGTCAGTCGAACTTGACAATTTCCACTATTCTATCGACATTTTCTTCTAGGAATGGTTCATCTTTGACATCAAAATAAGCAGAATGCAATCAGGGAAGCCAAAATTGTGGGCGATTGGCTGTTACAGTATCAGGATCGTAAATCGAAAAAAAAACTAAAATATTTTCTTCTGCTGGTATCCAAAATTAAAAACAAAACTATTTAGTTTCCAATCAGTGCCGTGCACCATTGTGTTTACGTTGCCACACGGCGTTGCATTCATTCATACGCTTACCCACGCCCACAAATTACAAACAAACATCTCTCTCAGCTCACTTATCTTGAGTATTCACATTATATTTATAGCCGAGTGACAAACACGACACGTTTTGTTGTGCGATTAGAAGTGATCGGAATGGGTGAGTGTTGGTTCCCAAAACACTGTTGCCAATTTAGTTTTTTTCCCCGCTAAATTTAGCTTTTTTTAGCGGGAAAAAATTGGATTTAATTTTATGTCTTTTTCTAACTTATTTATAATTTTTTTAGATTGTGTTTGTCTTTTTTCATTAAGTAAGTTATTGCAATTTATGACTAGGAAACATTTTTGCATCCTTGGAAAAACAAGCCATTTTTCAATCAAATGGATTAAAGATTCTGAATATCGTAAAAAAGCATAGAGTTATTAAGTTTCAGCACCACAATTTTCGATTGAGGCTCATCATTATGCATGGAAGGAGATCAAAACCGTTTTTATATTGGTGTGAAATAGGTTAGTGAAATCGTTTCAAAGTAGAAGTAAATTGTTCGTTATTCGGAAACTTTAAACATATAAGTTTTTGTCTAGCAAAAATTAACAAGGAAAAATATTTTAGAAAAGCATTGGAAGTTAAATGATGAGATTTCGTTTAAAACTGTTGCACTTACGTCATTCCTATAAGTAAAAGTAAATACAAAATCTATGTATTCATTAACAAAATATCAACGTTATTAAGAAAATCAACTTAAAATAATGTAATGGCCGTTTTGATTAATATTTTGAGAAAAAAAATTTGGGTTTGAATCAAGGTTTGGTTACCATTTTGATTGATTTCCCTCCGGGTCACAACTTTAAATCCTTATATAATCCAATCATATAGAAAGTTTGATGAAATACGTTTAAAGGGGAAGATATGCATTTCCGCGCAAAAAGTGCATCCGAAGTAGCGTATATTCATCACAACTTGTGACAGGGATGTGGTGAAAAATTGCATAATCACCAATATAATTAACACAGGGTTGTCATAGGAGGGAAGCACTATTTTATTATGCGTCTTCCCTTTATATTCATGGGTGACGTGGATGTAATGAAAATTCAAATAAAATTTTCATTATTCATTGTATTATCTCTATTGTGATTTTATTTATATTAAAATTCAGTTTTTTAAAAAGACTAGCCGACTAGGCTTGACTAGCTTTGGATTTGGTACTTTCTATAAAAAATAGGCACTGAAGTCGAAGACCTAATATTTCGTAGGACCTCTACCATGGACTGCAGTCCACAGTATTGGCGCCTCATATTCTTAGCGACATAAAAATGTACATGCTTCATTTGGTCTCTGAGTGTTTGTAAATTTTATAAACAGAATGACAAACATAGCATATCGGCCATCACATAAAAGGGGGTGAATACATTTTCCCCTAAAACTTTAAAAACAACTTTTTTAAGCCGAATTCTAAAAACTACTTTTTTGAGCTAATTATGTTCTTTGGAGTACTTCAATCGAACATGTTTTGCTTTAATTATGGCATCATAAATGAAAATAAAACCATTTCTATTAACACTTCACTAAGGTGGTTTTAGAAGTGGTTCAAAACTGCTTCGTTGGAAGCGTTAAATAAGCATGGTGTGAATATTGAGAAGTATTTCAATTGCTTTGACTTTTTGTTGCTGTGTTCATATTTGAAGTTTTTTTATTTGTGGTGCTAAGTAAAACAATCATTTTAAGTCTGGAATATGACATTCAAAAGACCGCTTGCTATAAATTTATATAATAATTTTGACAAGTTAGTTTCGAATAAAAATGTTTAAATCAATGATGAACTTTTCATGTAATAAATGTTAATGTTTATTCTAATTTAGTGATGGGTTAAAGAATTAAATATATAATCACACATTTTATTATCTGAAATGAATCAGAATCTTGTTATTGTTATGACCTTTGAAACTTTACATATATTAACCGATTTACATAATCTGTTAATCAAAAATTACCCTTCAGAAAAACAGTCATCTAGTCTCTGGCCGTACAAACTGTTTTATCGGTTTGGATACTCTAAGAACGAATAATAAAATTAGAAATCATACCTATTGCACGTAGGATGTAATAGCAAAAACTAAATAAACCATGTCGACTGGAAAAAGAACACATTTTTTAAAATTTTTATGGTAGAATTTTCGAATTGGATTTTAGATATATATGGCGTTATCCATTGAGTGGTTTCAAAACCGCCGGTCTAGCAAGGCTGTCAGCTGTTAAATATGTGTCATCTGAAGTGTTATTTATTTAGTGAAATGTTTGGCATTTACGAATATGGATCATTTAATAACTGAAGAACACTTAAAAATAGTTAAAACTTACTACAAAAGTGGTGATTCAAACTTGGACTTTCAATCGAACAAAATTTTCTTTAGCGATGAAGCTCATTTCTCACTCGTTGATTACATCGATAAGAAAAATTGCTACATATGGGGCTCGGAGAACCCAAAAGTGATTGTGGAAAAACCACTGCATTCGGAAAAACTGATTGCAAATAAAAAATTAATAGAAAAAAAATGAAAAGTACGCTGGAGGAATCTCAAAAGGATCGACTGCTGCAAGCAATCCAGATTCAGTCGATATTATATGGAATCCTAATTACGACATACATAAATGCAGAATTGAAAGAGTTCAAAGAAGATTTACAAAGTTTGCCTTACGAAATTGTAGCCTTATGTGTGTTTTATTTAACTCGGCTTTTGAAACCGAAAAATATTTTATGTGTTAAGAACTTTAAATATCAATAAAGATATCACCTGCGAAGGTTCAACTTATAAAACTAAGTTGAAATTGTAAAGATTTTCTTAAAATCAATTTAACTTTTTCTGGATTTTTCTTAAGCTTATTTTAGGGTTTCTTTGCGAAAGTTTTGGCTTCTTTCCATTACCACGTTCTGGCAACTCTGCCCGCCATAGTTAGTAAATTTGCAGTGCAGCAAGCGTAGCGTGTTTGAGAATTTTTCACTGTTCGGTAACGATCAGCTGGGTCGATTAAAGCGCATTAATTAAACAAATATCAGTGATAATATAATATTAATTGGAGGTATTGAATGCAAGTGAGCAATTGTAGGAACATATGTAGGAAAGTGCTAAAAAATCCGTGTTGTAATTAGTGAACTACAATAATAATTGCAATCCCAGAATGCGACAGACGTTGATATTTAAGCATCAATGAGTTTTTGTCAAGGGATCAGTTGTGGTCAGCGAGTACGCTGAAGCGAAACGTAAACAACAGCGACAGAGACAACGAAAAGAGAAACAGAGAAACAAAACAGTGGCGAACTCTTCGTATAAAATGTTTTCATTTAAAAATTTCCCATTGTTGTGTGCCCTGTTAGTCACTCATCACCATTCAATGGCTGGCAACGTATGTGCGGAGAGTGTGAAGCCCGTGGACAATGACTGGTGGAAAAGTGCAGTGTTTTACCAAATCTATCCGCGATCGTTTATGGACAGCAATGATGATGGCATTGGTGACCTGAGAGGTATGTTGCCACGAAGATATTGTCATGGTTTCCCAACTAATAACAGCTATATATCGTAGGCGTGCTAACGAAGTTGAGTTACCTGGCCGAAACTGGCATTACCGCTGCTTGGTTGAGTCCCATATTTAAGTCTCCTATGGTTGACTTCGGCTATGACATATCCGACTTCAAGGCCATTCAAGAGGAATATGGTACCATGGAAGATTTCGAGCAGCTGATGGACGAAGCTAATCGTTTGGGAATAAAAATTATTTTAGATTTTGTTCCCAACCATTCGTCCGATCAGTGTGAATGGTTTACAAAGTCAGCGGCACGAGAGGATGGGTATGAAGATTTCTATGTCTGGGCTGATGGTAAAGTTAACGAAGATGGCGAGCGGGAACCGCCAAATAATTGGGTATGTTTAGCGACTACTTAATGAAGAATGTGTTGATGGCAAAGAAATGAATGTGGAGAAAAAAAAAACGATTTTTTCAGGGATAGCAAAATGTTTGCAAAACAATTGTTCGAATAGAGTGAATCACAAACGTTTATGGAACAGACGTCATGTAATTTGTAAAATAGTTTTTCAAATGGAAGTATAGCGAAACTTCAAGATAAATAGGTTTGTTGTAACCAGGACTGTGTCCGTATACGTTTGTCGTCCAATTTTTACTTAACGGAGGGAGTTCATTGTTTAGCAGCAAATCTTGTCCTTTGTTTCCCGTCCATATTATTATTATTATTATTATTATTATTGGAAAAGCAAATACAAAATAAAAATTCCCACTACATTAAAAGTTGAGAGCTTCATGCTATCGCTGAGATTAAACTTTCAGAGTCTCAGGACATAGCACCTCACGGCGAATCCTATGTCAGTGGAAGAATCTTCTACTAAGCATTTAGTACAGGATAGTGTTGTCAGCATTAATTGCGGTTGCACTAACAACGGAAATGCACTAACAACTTAATGCTTACGGAAATTTGATAAAAAAAGATGTATAATTTTTATTGGAAAAAATGTTTTGGCTAAAATGTGGCCACTAAAATCCGTTGCTTTGTTGATCAAGTTCTAAAAGGCAACTATTTTGCAAACAAGTTAAGAAAAGAGTGAAAATATTGTAAATAATTAAATGAAACCGATGACAGTGAGTTGCAATAATTTGAAATTTGATCTCTTATTGACGGTTACTGTAGACATTTGTTAGAATTTTTCTGGGATAGATAACAAACTATTTGAATTTGTTCCCTTAGTTTAAGTATGCCTGCATGGATGAGAAATTACGATGAAATTTCCATCGATCTAAAAGCATCCAATATTTGGCTACTTACTGGATCTAAAATTCTTTGTGTAAAAAATGAGGAAATTCGGACAGTGTCTTCGATTCTGGTAAGACATGTAACGTTTCTACAGCTCTTTAAGCGAAAAGAAAATTTTCGCGATCGTTACTTTAAAAAGTCTAACCGTACAAGAGGATTTCGTATTCTTTTCTAAAAATACTGCCCTTTAATTGAGTCACAGGGAAGGACGGACGTCGTGCAATAACTTCATGCGATGGAATCACTTGTTAAAGTAAAAAATGTAACATGCAGAAGGAAGCGTTTTAAAATTTGTTGACTGAATGTGTCTCATGACTTTTGAGGTTAATTGAGCTAAGTATGTTTGTCGGTTTGCTTGTAGACGACAGGACAATTGTCGTAAATCTTAAACGAACCATGTAGACGCGCCGCTTTTGGTACCTCACCCACAAGTTGATAAAATTATCGAAATTCAATCTTTCATTTTAAATTTCCTATTGGCAAGCAACAATGAATTACATTTTAAACTAATGTAAAATTGTAAAATTTGGAAAAAAAAAATCAATCTTAACCGTCTCTTTAGGTACTTCCCATACAAATCATCTGTTTGCTATATTTATTCTTAGGTTCATATCTTTTATCTAGTTGTGCTGAATCCAGTCAAAAATTGCGATTGAAAATGAACTGCACTGTCACGCATTTTTTATGGTACCTCCCACACAGTTTGATCAATTTTCAGAAATTCAATTGTTCGTCTGTAATTTGTAAAGGGTGTAACCGACAGTGGCGCGATGTTTAGTACACACGACTGTATAGAAAAACTAAGCTCACTGAATGTGAGAAGCTCTCCTATATATCTCATTCATGGGATGCAAAGGAATTTCTTTGATTTGCAAATTGTAGGCTGTTACGAGTTCGGTTTCTGACCGTTGCGTTTATTTGTATTGCTTGGCAAATTTTCAGAAAAATCTATCGAATAACCACATCTTTGGTACCTCCCTTACCAGTCACCGATTTAGTATATATGTCTATAGGTTCATATCTTCAACTCGACTGTACGAAATCCAGTCAAATTTGTGAAAATGGACTGCATTGCTGCGCTCTTTCTGGTACTTCTCATACAGATTGACCAACTCATCTGAAATCGATATAGGAAGACCTATAATTTTTAAGTGCGAGACATCAATAATTTATAATTTTGCTTCCTTTATTGCATGCAACACCCTTGCACTAAACCAAAGGACGTTGGGTGAAGATATATGGATATCAATTTGCCTGGCTGAACTTTTTAATATTATAATTGAATGTGCTTATAAATACTTTGACTGGTTGAGTGGTCTACAAAGCCTTGTTAAAGCTTCCCACACTAAGGTTCGTTATCATTATTAAACAGCAGAACCTTTTAAGTGAGTCTAAAGATAGAATGCGTGTAAATGCTCTGAATGTATGAACCACTCTCAGTTCCCATTTATGGGATGCAAGAGAATTTGTTTTCATCATGAGATGAAACTAGAAAAGTTCCCTGATTTTCTTGAAAATCCATGTGGGTTTTGAAGATATTTATAAAAGAGTACCTAAAATACCAAAAACCGTGGTGGTTGACTGAAAAGCGATGCTTCTAAGATTAAGTTCGGTTTAGCTCAATTTTAACTTCAAAATTACAAAGATAAAACACAGCTGTCACCCTGCTGCACATCCTACTGGCTGACAAATTTTTCAAGATAATTTTAAATAAGACAAATAGAATTGAAGAAATATATTTTTTACAAAACAATTTTATTCGATTTGAATATTCTATGTCTGCAAAATACTCGTATATTAAAGTGAACTTAAAAAGACCGTAATAAATTCCATCTTGTTAAAATCCTCGTACTACTTCATTTCATTTGCGGTATCATTCTAGGATCAAGCTGAGTCTACAGAAGACACCTTTTTTGGGTTTCCTATGTATAAAGCTATGTGAATATCGTTCGCTCGATTGCGGGTTCAATCCCCAATATAGCCAGCTATCATTATTTGGGCGGCGATCATTTCCATGTGTCTGACGAACACTTCGAGTAGTCGATTAACCGGTAAGTCTGGTAAATGCTTAATAACCTGTGACGTTCGGATTCACCGTTGAGTATAGGCCCGGTTGAGTGAGTCTAAAAAAATAATGCGTGTACGGCTCATTGCATGTGAGAAGCTCTCCCATATCTCTTTTATGGGATGCAACTAAATTTGTTTATACTACTCGTATATAGATGCGTGGGACTATGACAAAATTTTTATGCCACATTCAATAAATTTGCCATTTTGAGAGGTTTAAAAATACTGCAATTATTGTTCTGTACTTTAATCGGAGGACTTAACTATAATAATTCATAATGTAAAAAGAACAACGCATAAATTAACTGCGTATTTAATTGTTACACTTCCACTATTTGTCTTTGCCAAAACGATTGTGGCCTCAGCAATCGGTGTTCTACGGACCAGCATGGACTTGGCATCCAAAGCGTGAACAGTACTATTACCATCAGTTTACTCCCGAGCAGCCAGATCTGAATTACCGCAATAGTAAAGTAATTGAGGCCATGGATGGGGTCATGACTTTTTGGTTGGAGAAGGGCGTAAGCGGGTTTCGCGTGGACGCTGTCAACCATTTGTTCGAAGATCCCGATTTGAAGGATGAGCCCGTAAGTGGTAAAACTGAGGACAAATACTCTCACCTATACACGAAGCATATCTACACCAAGGATCTGGCAAGTCTCTGCAGTCTTTACCAGACTTTAGCAACTGTACTAATTTGGTGATCTTTGTGCAACCCCGTAATAGCCCGAGGTGTATGACATGTTGTATCATTGGCGCTCCTTGTTGGATAACTTCACAGCCACTCATGGAGGTCCTGCGCGAATTATGATGACCGAGGCATACGCTGATTTGAAATTCCTCATGGATTACTATGAGAATGAGGAGGGCGTCATGGGACCACATTTCCCCTTTAACTTTTTACTACTCACCGATGTCGATGAGAAATCAGATGCTCGCGACTTTGTCTACAACATTCAAAAGTGGCTGACGTATATGCCGCGACATCATGTGGCCAACTGGGTGATGGGTAACCACGACAATCCTCGTATAGCGTCCAGGTTGGGCGCCAACAGCGTGGATGGCATCAATATGTTGATAATGACTTTGCCAGGAATAGCGGTGACCTACAATGTAAGACTAATAAAGCGACGCTCAAGTGTTTTAGCGACAAATTTTGGAAAATAAAATTTCCGAATTCGATAAATTCTTTGGAATATTTTTGAATTTTCATAAAATAGTTGCCGAATTTTGTCGCCAATAATTTGAATAATAGTCTTTATTTTAAAATTCGATTTATTCCGATTTAATATTTCTCTTAACAAAAGGGCGAGGAAATTGGC
Organism: Philornis downsi; assembly: GCA_019455685.1. Classification (NCBI taxonomy): domain Eukaryota; kingdom Metazoa; phylum Arthropoda; class Insecta; order Diptera; family Muscidae; genus Philornis; species Philornis downsi. The sequence goes on along the minus strand of JAHXMU010000034.1, from coordinate 390,611 downwards.
ATGCAAGACTTTCGTGATATAAGCTGGGAGGACACTGTTGATCCGCCTGCCCGTAATGTGGGACCCAAAGATTATAAAAAGGTTTCTCGGGACCCAGAACGTACACCATTCCAATGGAATGCGGAGAAAAACGCAGGTTAGCTTGAAGTGTGCACAGTGGTGCCCATTCAATAATATCTTTATATTTTTAAAGGATTTTCTAACGCCGACAAAACTTGGCTTCCTGTGCATCCCAACTATGAAGAACTAAATTTGGAACTACAGAAGTCGATGGAAAAGAGTCATTATAGTGTTTATAAGGATCTGATAGAGCTTAGAAAGTTGCCCGTTTTGCGAAACGGTCGCACTAGACTTGAGGTTATTTCACGTAATGTGTTTGCAGTGATAAGGTCCCTAAAAGGTCAAGCATCAGTGATGACCATCGTCAATGTGGGTAGAGAGGAGCAGGTGGTAGACATAATTCAGCTCTTGGACGATGTTAGTCATTTAACGGTTCTAGTATCCGGCACTAATTCCATCTATGACAAAGGGTAAATAATGAATGCGTTCCGCTCAATTCGTTTCCCTCATGTATTGAGATATATTGATTCACCACCATAACTCGCTGCGGCTTCATTGCTTTTTCTTTCCTTTTTTCATTTCATTTCTTTCCTATAGCCAAATTTTACCCCCCGAAGAGCTAACAAGTTTTATATTGGCACCGCAGGAAGCTGTTGTTTGCATGATTGAATAATTAGTAATGAATTTGTGGGGAAAAAAGCGTATGCCAGTGTACGTTCCACTGTTCTGACCCACAAAGCAATAATCGGCCAATTAGAAAAAGAAATATCGACCGTGTCTTGAATGTGGATTAAATACAATAATAATAAATAATTATTCTTTTTTTGTGTTTTTTGTTTTGCTTTGCTTGCTTTCTTCCTTTTGTCGTTCGACTATTATAAAATTTTTATATTAATCGTTGTTGGAACGATAAAAGAGGATGAGCGTGATATTAATGACGTGACGGAACTGACCGCTTTTAACATAATTTCCTCGGGGAATCTTTATTTAATATTAAAAATTGTGTAACTGCAAAGGATTGTGAACACGCAACTGGCAAGTAAAGGCGACAAATGGAATGGAAATGACTGGAGAATTGTGTGTAACCATTGCATCAACTAGCATGGAGCCATTAAAGTAAGATAGACATATGCCTGTCATAAACACTCGTGAGGCTGAGGTATTCTTGCACTGACCGTGAATGTGGTCAGTGTTAACTATTTTTAGCGTACAATTAAGTCCAACGGATCGCATTTCTTTGGTAGCAAAAGCGTTGTCTTTCTTTAGTACAATGAAGACAACATGGAAACGATGGATTCGCATAATCCTACACGTTTTTGCAGCAGAATGTTTTCTGATTGGTGATCAAATTGTTATGGAGATAGACCTTAAGATGAGTAATGGAAGAGCATCAAAAATAAATTTATGTATTTCTAGCAAATAACACATCAATAAATACGTTTCAGAGCTTAAGCACAGATATTGTATCTGACAGAAAAACCAATGTTTCTTTTACAACTTGACATCCTTTCAATTTCTTCTATCAAAGTTTCATGTAATTTTTATCATTTGTGAGATATCGTGCTTTTTGATTGCTCTTTTGCATGCAATGAAAAAAGAAAAACGATTTTTCTCTGTTGATTAAAAATTGTTTTTATAAAAACGATTCTTCTTTATCGAAAACAACCGTTTACTGAAGGTTTGCCGATATTGAACGAAGTCGTATGGGCACCTGACGCTGAACGCAGTGGGCGTCCAATGGAGAATGTCAAAACACTGTGGGCGTTCAAAAAAGTTGTTGTTTGTGAGGTATCGTGCTTTGTGTAATATCACTTTTGCCCTTTTGCGTACAAAGAAAAACAAACTTCCTTTGTTAATTAAAGAACATTGTTTTTTGAAATACGACCTTTTTTAATGGGTAACAACCGTTTGTCGATGGTTTGCTGATATTGAGCGCGGTCGTACGGGCACCTGACGCTGAACGCGGTGGACGTCCAAAGGAGAATGTCAAAAAAATCTGGAGAATTATTTTTGATAATCGTAAAGTTTAGTTTAGTTGCAAAACAGAGTTGATATCCTAAAAAATCTTATCACTATTTTATCCAAAAAATTTGGGAGTGAGAAAAATCTTTTTCAAACAGATAAAGTGTTTGCTAACAGTGGAACAAAAACTTCAACATGTTAGTAACCGTCGAAACTCTGTTTTGGAGTAGTTTAAGCACAATGAAAAGGATTTTTTTTATGTAGTACGAGACATTGAAGGAAACACAAATCCATTATTATACTCTGCAATTGAATGAGTCTGCTGAGTGGCAACCCGTCGACTGATAAGGTTATTATTTCGATCGTTCACTTTGGGAAAGAGAAGATCACTGAAAATCAAGTATTATATTATATGGCAAGGGTCTTTACAAAAATGCATCATGATGCATTTTCTTGAGGAAAGAGCATCTTCCATTCGCTATTTTTGGAAATATTTTTTTGATTTGGTCCTTTCAAAAATAGCGAATGGAAGATGCTCTTTCATCAAGAAAATGCATCATGATGGATTTTTGTCAAGACCCTCGAAATGCGTTCATCGTTTAATTCAAATCTGAAGAATATGGAGGATATGATCACAAATTAAACTTCAAATTATTGCAATTTTGCCATTGACAAAAATGCAAATGCATATGAGTGCTTACGACTGTAAAATATAGCAGTGTTTACGACTGTAAAAGGTAGCAGAGTTTAAATGAAGCCGTATGAGCTGCCAAGAGAAACATCGTAGTGATCGACCAATTGAGGTGTCCATGCCAGACACGGTTAAGAATATCCATAAAATGGTATTGGATGATCGTCGGCTAGAGGTGCGTGAGCTAGGTTTAATGATGGGCATTTCAAGAAGTGCTATACATCGTGTATCGAACAAAGGTTTGAAGATGAGAAAGCTGTGCGCAAGATGGGTGCCGCGATTGCTTTAAATAGAGCAAAAACAGCGTCGCGAAGATATTTCAGTAGAGTGTTTGGCGATGTTTCACCGCAATAAAAGCACTTCACACATGAGACAAAGGAATAATCATAGCAGTGGACTGGAATGGGAGAATCGTATCCAAAGAAGGCGTAGACGGGTCCATCTGCAGGCAGGGCCATAGCGTCTGTTTTTTTTTTATTGATTACCTTCAGAAAGGAAACCCCATCAGCGGTGAATATTATGTTAATTTGTTGCAACGTTTAGGTGATGAAATTATGGAAAAAGGCCTCATTTGGCGAAAAATAAAGCGTTGCTTCATCAAGGCAATACTCCAGTTCACACGTTAGTTATTACGATAGTCAAAATTAATGTTCCGAAATTAAAATTCTAATTGCTTCATCACGCTTCATATTCGCCAGGGTTATCTCCCTCCGATTAAAATTCTAATTGCTTCATCACGCTTCATATTCGCCAGATTTAGCTCCCTCGGACTATTTTCTATTTCCAAACTTGAAAAAAGGCTCGTTGTTAAAAGATTTGTCAACAATGAAGAGGGGGATTGATGCCTATTTTAAAGAGTTTGGCAGTTCTTACTGTAAAGAGGGTATGGAAGCGTGTTAAATATCGCTGGAAAAAGTGTACCGATCTAAAAAGAGGTTTCGTTGAAAAGAAAGAACATTTTTCTAAATTCTTTGTGCCCTCTTTGTTAGGTCGGCAAGTCTGGTAGAAATCGCACATTTAGATAAAGACCGGTAAAGAATTCAACCATGGCCATGACGATTACTTTAAATGTGGAATGAAGGAAAAAGTGCTGAAAGGTTTGGGCGGGTATTTGTATATATATATTTTTTTTGTTAGATATTTGAATTTATGTGTGACAAACTTAAAAGCTGGTAGACACTCACTGTTTTATCTATGTTTTGGCTCTCTCTTCAATCCTTACCGTTTCCGTTTCCCTGCAAATGCTTCCATAATTACTCATATATATACTTATTTCCCTACTATTTGCATGTGCATGTGCACATTTCTACGTGTGTTGCACAGTTGCAGTCAAAATAATAGTAGTGACTTTATAAAAATGTTGTTTTGTTTCGTAGCCTCGCTGCATTTACATTTCTTGCCTAGTTTTTTTTTCATTTCATAGCTTACTGTAAACACCAAAAAAAAACTAACCGTTATGTTTGCATTCCATTGTTCTTGTTGTTTTTACAATGACTAAATTCAAAGAACAGGTTTTTGGCAGTCAAAATAATAGTAGTGTTGACAGAAGTCAACGAACTTTGCAAGTAAACACATTCTTTTTTGCAAGCTTTGTAAATTGAGTTTAAAAATAAATAATTTTTTTAGAAGAAGTATAATTCTGATCCATAAAGTGTTAAGATATGTTTTTAAATGGGGCGTAGCGTGCATTGTACACTAGGAAAACGATTGCTGATAAGGAAGCTGATTTCGGATGGAAAATCTTATAAAGAAGTGGAAAATATTATAGGTTGCTCACCGACAATGGTACGCAATGCAATAAAGTATACTCCCGTTAGTGAGACACGTGGCCGTCCGCCAGTACAAAACCCCTTTGCTGCCGCTACGGAAATAAAAGACAAACTTTGTGTGAAAGCGAGCGTGGAAACTATCCGCAGACGTCTTAGAGATGCAAGTTTGATAGAGCGAAGTCCAAGAAAAGTGCCATTGTTGACGAAAAAACATGTTATAAAGCGACTAAAATTTGCTAAGGAGCATCTAAATTGGACCCCTGGAAATGGAGGACTGAGTCTAAAATTGTTCTTTATGGCGGGAAAGGCTCACGAGCCTACATAAGACGGCCCCCTAATTCAGATTATAACCCTAAATTTACGCTGAAAACGTTTAAACATGGAGGATCTAGTGTTATGATATGGGCATGCTTTTAATACATAGGGGTTGGACCCATATACTGGATCAAAGACATCATGGATCGCCATCTATACGTAAAAATATTACAGGAAGTGATGCTGCCATGTGCTGCGGATGAAATGCCTTTGATATGGACCTTTCAGCAGGACAATGATCCTAAGCACACAGGCCGTCTAGCAAAACAGTGGTTTGCAGAAAATAATATACGCGTATTGGAATGGCCAGCCCAGTCCCCAAATCTCAATCCCATCGAGAGTTTGTGGTGTGACGTAAAGGCTGTGATCACGCAAAGAAACCCCACAAACAACAGCACATTGTGGGTGGATGTCAATTCCCGCAGAAAGGTGCCAATATTTAGTAAACTCTGTGCCACGACGCTGTGAGGCCGTAATTGCCAACAAACGGTTTGCCACAAAATACTAATTAAGATGCTTACCCTTCGTAATATACATTTAGCCCACGCATCAATTTTTTTTAGTTTGTACTAACCATTAAATGAATATCACTACTATTATTTTGACCGGCTATATTTGAAAGAAATAGAATACTTTCATATTTTTGTAACTATCTTGAATTCTTTTTTTTTTTTTTTTTTTTTTTTT
>JAHXMU010000034.1:373869-385027 GCA_019455685.1 Philornis downsi | reverse complement strand
TTTTTTTTTTTTTTTTTTTTTTTTGTTTATTTCCTAGAATTTATATGTAAGAGGAACTATGTTAAAAAAATTAAACTTAAAAATTTACAAAATTATTTTGAAACCTTTTTACTTCTTTAAAATTTGCGCAATACCCACTACTATTATTTTGACTGCAGCTGTATGTGGGAACATCCCTTAATATATCACGTTTGTTGCTACATTTCAAAAGTAATTAAAGACTCATGAGTTTGTTATTTTCCATGGAAAAATACTTTTGCGGCATTTCAATCTTTTACAGTTGCATGATTATAATAACTTATCAAATAAAGAAGTATTTTAAAATATATTTAAATTTTGAAGAATAATCATGCAACCGTTTGTTAACAGCTGGTATTTTTTTTGGGAGAGGAAATATTGACAGCAGTTCATCGTCCTTGCACATGAATAAGTTTCATTTCATTTCAAGCAAATGCCAACGAGTCACTTTGTAAATTGGGGGAGAAATAACGCTCAAATATATTAGTTTCCACAATATATGATGATGTATTCAATGCTCATCTCACTGAGCTATCCTGGTGTTGGACCCATATAAAAGGTCGCCCTTGCGTATGATTAATGTGTGCGCTTAATTAATTAAAAAATATTACTTATTTGTCACCGCATTCGCATTAAAACATTTTCTTATTGCCAAAAGAAAGAATCCATTAATTATGTTTTATTTAAGTTTTGTTTTACAAAAAAAAAAAAAAAAAAAAAAAAAACACAAAAATAAAAATGTCTGCATTCAGCACAAGGATTTCCCACATCGCGCCATCGCCTTCAGAGGCCGTGTCCGGTCGACCAGCAGAGCGGGTCACACCAGTCTTTGTAACCTTAATGGGCCACGAGGGCATCGTGTGTCAAATGCCAGTTGCCATGTCAGCGTGAGTATTGAATCAAACACTGCCAATGCCAGTTGAACTGAACTGTGAACCGACGGAACTTCTTGTGTTTGAGTTTGTGAAGCTTCTTTATTTGTTTTGGCTTTAAAACAATTTTTAAGTGTGATTATTCTTTGTTTCCCTTTTCAATGTAGCGAACGTCGCGCTCTGGTACGAGCCGTTTTGCAGTCAGCCAATGTGATTTTGGTTGGTTTATTACTTTACAAATTATGGAATAACAAATGGACAAAGTTGAACTTTAACAAAGAGGCAAAATTCTAAAGACAGTTGACGACAACAAAGGCGGCGTCTTCTATATGACATAATTAAGTTTATACAGAATAAATGAACTTAAAAGCTTATTACCGCATAGAATTTCAGTGGAATTCATTTTCTGGCAGCTGATGAATTCCCGAGGGCGGGTGTCGGTTTTCCATTGGTATGGTGAGATGTCATTACAGGTTCTAAAGCAATAATTATCGTTGTTATTCTTGCACACGGCTGACAGGTGATGGCGATGAGCTGCGGGGTCTTGTATTCGGGGATAATAAAAATCCAATTATGGAATAAGTGAAAGTAATCTCAAGCGTTGGTTGTGAAAAACAAGAAATGTCACATCTTATCACAGTTGTGTGCTAAGTCTTCAAATGAATTCCTCTTTGTAATCATCCGAATTCGCATTAAATCTTAGTTTGCGCCTCCATTACTTACTTAGTAGCCTCATCTATCTGCACCGCATCGCAGTGAGTCTTTTGACATCTGCTGGTTATTTCTGGATGTCAACATTTCTTTTATGTTGAGTTTCATTTTTTTTTTCTTTTTATTTGTACTTTTATCTCCGGATATTCTTATAACCTTTGAATATACGAAACAAGACTTCTTCTCTCTCTCTCTCTCTTTCTGCCCCAGCCTCCTTCCATTGTGTATGTGTGTGTGTGTGTGTATGAATGTGTGTGCTAAAAATATAACAAAGCGAGTCCAGTTGCAAGATTGTTCATCCGCAACATTGTGATCGGAAATATGGAATGTTGAAGGAAAGGAGGTTATTGGGCCTTGAGTCGTTGAAATTTCGCAAAATCTAAACAACGAAAGGAATTGAGATGATTGACTTGTTTAGAAGCTGTCGATATGATGGCTACAATTGCTTGGCAAGAACGAGAATGAAAATATTGCTGGCAGAAACCGAACAATAAACGTATTTAAAGGACATTTTGTTATGGCAATTCACAACCTCAATATGCTCGGCCTGTGGTAAAGTGTTAAATGAAATGAGGTGACAGATGGCTTAAAATATTGTCATACTGATGGGAAATTGGAATTAAAAATGGCTCAAGTAAATAGTCCATTGTTGCTAAGATTTCCGGAAAGCTTTAATTTTTGTAAGTTGTACTGTTCTTTTGCAACACGGATTATGGTTATTGTTGATACTTAATTATGTAAAAATGCGGATTATTATTACAGTACATTTTGCCTTTGATGGAAACGGTTACAAACTGGGTGTACATGTACAGTGCCCGACATAAGTGTACGAACGACCCCCATTTCCGCTATCGAAAACTTTATGTAGAAAAGTAATGAAGTAGTTTTGTTTGAAAAATCATTTTATTAATAAAGGGTGTCCCAACAAAAACGAAAGATTTAAATTTGGCACCATTCGAAGTTTCATTGTTTAACATTTGAACAATTGTTATTGTTTGGTAGTAGAAGGTACGAGGTTAGTAAAAATGGAGCGCTACACGAATGAACAACGCATTCTCATTGTGAAATTGTTTTACCAAAATGGTGAAAGTTTTGCGTCTACAGTTCGCAAATTGCGATCAATTTGGGGTCACAATAATGCTCTAAAAGAGTCAACTGTAAAGAGACTGATGGATAAATTTGCCAACACTGGGTCTGATAAGTGATGTAAAGACAACAACGCGCCTTTGACCAGGTCGATCGACCGAAAATGTCGCATCTGTACGTGATGATGTTGCTCAAACTCCATTCACCTCAATTCGATACCGAGCTCAGCAAATTGGTGTCTCCAAATTCACTATGCAGCGAATTTTGACGGAAGATTTGCATCTTCTGGCATACAAAGTTCAATTGACTCAGGAACTGAAGCCAGCTGACCATGGACAGCGAAGGGAGTTCGTTAATTGAGTATTGGAGGGACAACATGAAAATGCTGATTTTGCCGATAAAATCATCTTCAGTGGTGAGCCCCATTTCCATCTTGACGGCTTCGTCAATAGGCAGAATTGTCGCATTTGGGGTGAGGAAAATCCTCGAGTGATTCACGAGAAGCAAATGCATCCTCACCCTGTTGTCACTGTGTGGTGTGGATTTTGGGCTGGAGGAACCATTGGACCTTTTTTTTATGAAAATGAGGCATGTCAAGCGCAAACAGTCAATGGTGTTCGGTATCGTGAAATGATAACCAGTTTTTTCGTGCCTAGAATTGAAGAAATGAATGTGGAGGGCATGTGGTTTCAACAAGACGGCGCCACATGTCATACAGCCAGAGAAACAATTCAATTGCTGCATCAGTCATTTAAATCTTGCGTTCTTGTTGGGACACCCTTTATAAAAAAAAAACAACTACTTACTCCAATATAAACTTAAGAATTGTTAAAAAAAACGAAAAAAAGCACTGACAAAAGTTTACGCACGGCTGGTAAACTAACATAGATGACTTCATTTTAGCATTTAACATGTTTATGAAATTTAAATTTAGTAATTTATTAGCCCACCAAGGGCATCTATAGCTGCCTGCAATCGTGTGGGCACTGAGTCAACTAAGACTTTCAATTCTGTAGGCGTTATATTATTCGATTCTTCTTCAAGCTTCTCTTTCAGTATTGGAGCGCTATTGTGTTTTCTGATTTTGAGTTCTAAAATCTCCTAAACGTGCTGAATGACATTTAATTCCGGGCTTTAAGGTGGTGGTGTGCAATTGTCGTAGGGCCTAATAAGGCAGCCAATCTTTAACAACATGATTTTGTTGGAATATCCAACTGGCATCAAATTTCAAAATATCAACCGATGGCTTCAAATGTTATTCCAGTATTGATTTATACTGATGACGTTCCATGCTACTCTCAATAAATGCCAGATTTCCTACTCCAAATGCAGCGACGGCACCCCAAACTATTATACTGCCATCACCTTGATTTATAGTTGCAATTAACCGGAATTACCGGTGTTTTTAAAGTTCTGAAACAGTTTTGATATTTCACTAAATTTTCTACTAATTTTCTCACTTTACTTGAAATTTCTTTCCATGATCTCTGTGAAATATTTTTTGCAACTATCCCAAATAAACCTAAACACAACTTATGCGTAGCCTAAAAGAGAGCTCAAACGTAAAATTCGAAAAACGGTACACATCCCTTATTTTCTGGAATCCTAAAAGAACATAAAGAAAAAATAAGCCCGGCCGGGCCGTACGTAGATTGTTTTTTTTTTTTGTGTTTTTTTTTCGTTTTTCTTAAATAATTCTCTAAGTTTATATTAAAGTAATTAAAGTTTTTGGTATTATATTAATAAAATTACATTTTAAAGACAACTGTATCATCACTTCTCTTCGTAACTTGTTCAGACTCATCAGGTACTACAAATGGTGGTCGTACGTAAATTTATGTCGGGCACTGTACACGAGTATATATCGTATAGGGGTACCCATTTTTCGGTTTCAAGTGAAGTTAAATAAAATTCACATAAAGCTATGATTTCGATGAAATTTATGTTTCATTATAATGTTTGAACTTTGCCATTATGTGGGCAATACAATGCCATTCACATGACCACTTCTGTACTGGTTGCAGCGGTGGTTCATTTTGAGGTAATTTCCAGACCATAGTGTGCACCAAGCAGTCATCTTTTGCGGATGCAGTGGCTTCTCCACAATCACTTGTGGGTTCTCCGAGCCTCGTATATGACAATTTTACTTGTTGACGTAACTACCGAGTGAGAAATGAGTTTTAATCGCTAAAGAAATATTTGTTCGATTGAAAGCCCGCGTTTGAATCACCACGATTCCGTGCACAGTAGGTCGATTATGATAATCATAATCCCCCGCAATGCATAGAAAGTGCTCACGTTTGAATAACCACATTTTTATAGTAAGTTTCAACTATTTTTAAGCGTTCTTTAAATGTTAAACGATTCATATTTGTAAATGGCAAACGTTTCACTAAATAAATAACACTTGGCAGGTATTTAATAGCTGACAGCTTTGCCGCACCTTCAGTTTTGAAGCCACTATATGGATAAACCGTTTGTTGAGCTTTGCAAATGCAGAAATCAGTCATCAGGATCTTGAAAAGGAATATATTACAATATGAAGCTACAGACCCATAGAGTAGCAGAAGTGGTAAGATAGGCCTCACCTGCGCCAATGGAGATTACGTTCCATACTAGCATAATCAATTTGGTATCTCCCGGCTGGAGGACTACCGCAGTTATCAGCTCCTTTTCCTAGACAGACCAAGTTTTACTTGGTTATCCCAGGGAGGCGTTGGCAATTGCATTGTAATATGCCCAGTGTGTGGCACACCGTGAGTAATGCCTTCACAGCGAGACTGACGTTAAACCCGCTTGGACTCTTACAATACGAAGTCAATTTGAAATTTTCATACGAATTTCAAACTATTATTAAACGCAAAAAGCTGTATTTGGTCGGGTAGTGTAATCGACATATAGTTTCAGTGATTACAAATTTTATCGAGTTCAACAAGATGAAGGATATTTGAGTTGAGTTGTCGCAAAGTTAATATAAATTTGTCTTTAAAAATGTCATGCGTTCTAAACAGTGTAGAAGTTTTCAAAGTATTTAATGAGTTCCCAAATTCGGTTTGTTTTCGATGTTATTTTTCGTTCCTTTGTTGTGTAATATGATTTTAACTCATTATTTATGTTCAACATTATTATTGTATTGGCAATTATTTGTTATCGTTAATATCGTTTATTATTCACAAACTTATAAAAGTGATTATTTTGACAGTTGTTTAGGCGGACAAATACTTCGACATTAGCCAAAATATCTGCATCCTAAAGTTCATCCAGCCAGCTGCCAAAGTAATCAATTTCAGAAATTGACAAAAGTAACTCAAACCTTGTGAGGTTACTGGAAATATAATGTGTTATTTTGCGTTATTATTATTGTTTGTTAACACAATAACAGTGAGAATCAAATTAGTTTATAGTTCAAAACATAAATAAATTTATATACTAAAATAATAAGTCATTACTTAATGCAAATTTAGCAGAGGGCAGTTATTCGGATGAATACACAATGAAATATGAGTATCTGGCACAGAAAAGAAGAAATGATTAATAGATGAGAACAGATAAAAGATTTTATTAGAATGAAGACGAATTAAGTATAACTATATAGTTAATCTTGATTTTGTATAAAATCAAAGAGGAATTTCTTAAAATTACATTAAAAATCGGAAGACTGTTTCAAAGTCGTTTGGAGTTACCGGAAAACAGTCTATTTGAGTTGCTTTCATTAAAGTTTCATATAACAAAAGTTTTTGTCCGAAATAAGTGTCTCATTTGCGTTCTTTTGTGAAAAGGTCAGCTTTGTGAAAGGATTTAAGTTTTGTGAGTTCATGTGAAAATTTTAAATTATTTCTCTTGTATTTTCTGGGGAAATGAGAAAGAGAATAAAACAATGAAAATGTTTATAAACAATTTTTTATATAAAAGAGCATTTACGTCCAAGTTTGGTGCAAATACAGGATTATCTATTTAAGTGTTTCGAAACCACCGGTCTGGCAAGGCTGTCAGCTGTTAAATACCTGCCATCTGAAGTGTAATTTATTTAATGATAGATTTGCCATTTCTGAATATAGATCGTTTACCAATAGAAGAAAGCGTAAAATTAGTTAAAACTTACTTTAAAAGTGGTGATTCAAATGTGGGCTTTTAATGGAAAAAATTTTCTTCAGCGATGATGTTCATTTAACACTCGATGGTTACGTCATATACTATATAGCTATAGCTATATATAAACGGCTATAGCCGTCGTTTGCCTGAATATCGTCAACGATCGGACGGCTATAGCCGTCATTTGCGGCAACGTGTTAAGTCATCAAAAATAAAAAATTCGAAGAAAAATGCGTCGTATTAACTGATATATCGGTTATAGGATGTTTTTTAAGCGATATAAATTTCTCACTCGATGATTACGTCATATATATAGCTTTAGCTATATATATACGGCTATAGCCGTCGTTTGCCTGCATATTGTCAAAGATCGGACGGCTATAGCCGTCATTTGCGGCAACGTTAAATGATCAAAAATAAAAAAATCGAAGAAAAATACGTCGTTGTAACTGACATATCATTTATAAAATGTTCTTTTAAGCGATATAAATTTCTCACTCGATGGTTACGTCATACATATAGCTATAGCTATATATAGACGGCTATAGCCGTCGTTTGCCTGCATATCGTCAAAGATCGGACGGCCGTTATTTGCAGCAATGTGTTAAGTCATCAAAAATAAAAAATTCGAAGAAAAATGCGTCGTAGTAACTGACATATCATTTATAAGATGCCCTTTTAAGCGATATAATTTTGCATGGGCGCAAATTCTGGTTAATGGGATTCGTAATATTTCATTGAGGAAAGTTAACCGTCAAAAGCCAGCGTTCATTGGGTACATACCGAGTGGTATAGCAATATAGGGTTTTTTTTTAAAGGCGATTTTGAATTTGAAATTGAAAGCTGGCGTAACTTTCCTGTGGATTTCATTTCGTTATTTTGGTACTTAATGTAATGTAAAGTAAATGTTAAGTAATGATCAACTACAAATCATGAAAATTGTATTAGTAATTAAAGAAATCATGTGAATGGAATCTGATTTGCAGGAAGTGTGTTCACGTTATCAACAGTTGTAATCAAATATAACAACAAAAACTGCTGTTTTATCAGATGTTTATTGTTGAAAATTGTAATAAAACTAGAAACTAAAGCTCAATACTTTTATGATGAAAATTACACATTACAGCGAAATTATTTGTAATTAAAACAGTTGCAGCTGTTTTAGTCAATAGGCTGGAGGATAACGTATCTCTACATATAGGAAATTGGTTATCGATACGTAAAAAAACCTATAGAAATACACGAAATGTGAATGCAGATAATGGAGGGAGAAAAAAAAAATTCAATTAGTTGAAATTTTCCTGGTCGCAAACTACAGTTGGCAATTCTAAAACTTATCATCAAGATAATCGGATTACAAATATGCTACAACGAAGTTCGAAAAATATGCCATTTAGGCATAATAATCCTACAAAAATATTTAGTTTTTGTCCATGAATAATTGTGTTTAATTATGAAAACAAAGATATTTTACTTGTTTTCGATTTCGTGTCTATTTGTGGTAATTATGAAATAAAATGAATGTTTTTTTTTTTTTTGCATTAATAAAGAGATTCGCCGCATGTAAAGTGCCTATAATTTTGACAACTTTCTTTGGAGAAATGGCAAACTAGACACGAGAGTTACCAAATATCGCAAGCTATATCATGATGATAGCTCATATACAACTCATGATGAATACTTTCGTTATGTATGAGATTCATTTTTAGATCTTCTCATGCGTTTATAATGGGTAGTTGTGTGGCAACGTTATAATTTTGGCAAGAAAATATTTTTGCTGGTAATTGAGAGGACAAGATAGTCATTACAGCATTAAAGTTTTTCTATTATCTATTATATAAATACGACTTTTAAATCGGGTCATCACTGTTGATGTACAGGGTGGGTCATAAGGGTGTTGGCGGTTTAAATATTCAATTTCTCGGTAACGCGCGGCGGGGGGTGGCGGCGCCGCTTCCTGGAAATTTAGTCGCCATGGAGCCGTACACGTGAGTGCAGCGTGCATTTTGTGTCCGAGCGTATTACGAAAACAATAAATCAGTGATTACTGCACGACCTTAATGGCCATGTGAACAAGCAAAATTGTCGGTTCTGGTCCGAGGCTAATCCCCGACGCTTGCATTAACGTGCACTTCACAGCCCTAAGCTTGTCATGTGGGCTGGGATAACGTCAACCGGTATTATTGGACCATACTTTTTTGAGGACGAAAGAGGGCATGCGATGACGGTTAGAGCGAACAATTATTGCAACATGCTAGCAGACTTTTTGGTGCTAGCTTTGCAAGAACTTTAAGGCAATACCTCGAGGATGTGGTTTCAATAGAATGGGGCCACATGTCATACGGTTAGGGTATCCATAGAGCTGCTGAAAAATGTTTTTCCTGGAAAACTCATTTCGAAAAGGGGAGATATTGAATGGCCTCCACGTAGCCCCCATCTCTCTCCATGCGATTATTTTCTATGGGGCTACCTCAAATCGGTAGTCTACGAGAATAATCGGACCAATTTAGAGCAGTTGAAGAGGAACATTATTCAGGAAAGTAACAAAATACCGGGAACAACTTTTCAACGAGTTTTCCAAAATTTGCGACTTCGGTTCCAAGAGTGTCAAGCAGCCGAGGGAAGCCATTTGGACAACATTATTTTTAAGTCTTAAAAATTCCCATGCTTCTACTTTTTAAAAATGCAAATATATTTTTTTATGTTTCGTAGTTTTTTTTTTTAATTGAATATTTAAACCGCCAACACCCTTATGGCCCACCCTGTACAAATTAACTGGTTCATAGTTGTTGTAAACTTCGTAGATTATAATGTTTGAATAAGTTTTTTAATTAAAAAATGACACGTTGCGGTTAGAGTTTGTAATCCCTTTGCTAGGTCTGTCAATAACATAGACAGAAATGATTTAATTAAAAGCACTTCAACCAGCCAGCCATCTAAATGGGCCAGACATTCGTTCGCATACGGAAGCCAATTGATTGGCGTCGAATACGGCTGATGTCAAAAAGATAGACATCTCGAATTAGGACCAGTGATTACTAAAAGTTTTCATATTTGACGGCAAGAAAAGCTGTCATCAAAATCTCTATTAAAATATCGTGAAAGTTCGTTCGGTTTACAAAAGAAATTTGTTTACAAATTTATATATAATAATGATTATTTTAATCTCTCTCTCATAAAACTCACGTGGTTTTTCTGAAAACAAAGCCTTCAATTCCAGTTTTCACTTCCTTGTCGGTATGGAAATTCAAATACTTCAAGTGGTTGCTCAAACTGCGAAATATATGATATTCGGACGGGGCTAGATCCGGGGAGTGTGGTAGGTGAGGTAAAACTTCTCACCCAAGACAGTCTGACAGTTTCTGAGCGGTCCGCAAGGCATTGTGAGAGCGGCGTTGTCATGATGGAAGATGACGTTTCCCCGGTTGATGAGCCTTGACCGTTTTTCTTCCAATGCTGCCTTTAATTTATCTAATTGCGCGATATAATAGTCTGCATTAATCACTTGATTTGTTGGGAGAAGTTAAAAAAGACTACTCCTTTGACATCCCACCAAATCGACAACATTATCTTTTCCGCGTTACATTGTTGTAGACAATTCATTTTTCATCCCCTGTGATAAAGTTCTTCAGTTAGTTATTTCTTGTCCTTAGGTTATCGCAGACATCAACGCGATTTAGGCGGTTGGTCTCGGTGAGAGAGTGAGGCACCCATACACTACGCTTTAACCTTGAAATTTAAGAGCGAACTGAAAAAAAGTGTATTTTAGCATTTATTACCTTTGGTTTGTACCACAGTTGGAGTTACAGAAGTTGTCATAAATTTCAAGTATTATGATATTACTAAGTGGTCGACGCGAATACCTTTCGCTCGATCGCAGGTTCAACTCCGCATACAGCCATCTATCATTATGATCGTTTCGACATGTCTTTCAAACAATTTGAATAGTCGAGTAATCAACATGCTTCTCAAATCGTAACGTTCGGAATCGTCATTAAAATGTAGGTTCCGCTGAGTGAGTCTAAAAATAGATTGCGTATAAGTTCACTGAATGTGAGAAGTTCTCTCATGTCTCCTTCATGAGATGCAAGTGAATTTGTTTCGTTTGATATTACTAAATATATTGTGATTACTGGAAAAGGTGTAAAATTTTTAGCAGAAGCTCACTAAGAGTTTTTGTTCTTGTGTTTCCAAACACTATGCGATACACAATTCATTCCTTTTGTATTCGGCATCACGCTGTTTTCCACCTATTGTGTTGGGCTTTTGCTCGACACTGTGTCATCTCTATATAGTGAAAGAACTTATTTGCATGGAATGGTGTGATAGAAATACGCCGCTGTACACCCAATCACAAACACATTCTTTCTTATTACTTA
>JAHXMU010000034.1:312478-368869 GCA_019455685.1 Philornis downsi | reverse complement strand
AATA
This sequence comes from Philornis downsi, assembly GCA_019455685.1. Taxonomy (NCBI): domain Eukaryota; kingdom Metazoa; phylum Arthropoda; class Insecta; order Diptera; family Muscidae; genus Philornis; species Philornis downsi. The sequence goes on along the minus strand of JAHXMU010000034.1, from coordinate 368,865 downwards.
GTCTTAGTTCTTAGTTGGTAATTCATGGATTTAAAGACTATTTGGTTTTAGTTAAATTTTTTTAGTTGTTCTTTGTTTGAGGCCAGTCCAAGTATCTCCAGACTTGTGCTCTTCAAATATTCGAAGTCAATTCTCTCTTCACTGAAAAGGCTGTCTTTGTCTTTTATACACAAATTTTGATACAAGTAATAATAGCAATCTATGCAGTTAGATTTGAGTCGCACAGTATTAGAAACGAATAATCTTTATATTTATATTAGAAGCGCACCTAAGTTCCCGTTATTTGCCAATAGATGGCGTGAGCTGTAAGTGCTGGTCGATTCTGCCATAACCTAAACGTCATGAGTCAAGCTTAGGCATATGGTAAACATACGCTTTTAATCGAAGAAAACGGCGGCTGAAGCTCATCAAGAGCTCCAAAAGGTTTACGGAGATGCTGCTTTAAGTGAAACAACGTGTCGAGATTGGTTCCGTCGCTTTAAAGACGGGGATTTTGTTGTTAACGACCGTTCGCGTGAAGGAAGACGAAAAACCTTCGAAGACACTGAATCGAAGGCGTTGCTTGATTTTGATTCATATCAAACGCAGGTAGAGCTTATTTCAGTATTAAGAGTTACCCGCAAAGTCATTTCCAAGTGATTGCATGCATTGGGAATGATTCAAAAGCAAGGAACTTCGATTCCTTATGAGTTGAAGCCAAGGGACGTTGGGCGTCATTTTTTCGCCTGCGGAAAATGGCTTCAGTGACAAAAAAACTAAGGTTTTTCTTTATCGTATTGTAACGGGTGATGAAAAATGGATTCATTACAGCAACCCAAAGAAAAGAAAGTCATGGGGGTAGCCCGGTCATGCTTCTACGTCGTCGCCTCGGCCGAATATTCACGCTGAAGGTTATGTCCTGTATTTGTTGGGACCGGGTCAGCGTTATTTATTACAAGCTGTTGAAATCAAGCGAAACTATCACTGAGTTTCGGCATCGACTTCAATTAATACGCGGAGAGGCACGTAAAGTGTTTCTTCAGCATGACTACGTTTGGCCTCACGCGGTCAAGCCCGTTAAAATCTACTTGGAAAAAGCTAAAATAGGAAGTCTTACCCCATCCGCCATATTCTCCAGTCCGATTATCACTTGCTCCGTTCGATGGCAAATGGTCTGGTTGACCAGCAGTTCCACTCATATGACGACATCAAGGAATGGCCATATTCGTGGATAGCCTCAAAAGATGAACAGTTTTACCGTGACGGAATTCGAGCTTTGCCAGAAAGATAGGAATAAGTAGTAAATAACGATGGATAATACTTTCAATGAACCACTTGTAAACATGTTTTCATAATAAAGTTGAATTTTTATAAAAAAAAACAGCGCGAATTTAGTTGCGCACCTAACAATATTGCATGTGTATATTTCCTCCTTCAGGTTATCTTTCTAGAATTGCTTAAGAAATCCATTCAGTTGACCTTTTTATACAGGCATGTTAGTATGCGATGTTTGAAAAAGCGTGACATTATCTAAACTGTCGTCACTGATATCCTTTCTTCTGCACCTGCTCTGTATGATAAAGTAGCAGTATTTTTCTATGCTCGTATACAATTTCGACATTAAGAACTCTACTTAATGAGCCTTATCCATTTACAATATGATATTTATATAACCTTTATTTTCATTACAAGTATATATTTTCTCTTTGAGGTTATCTTTCTGGAATTGCTTAAGAAATCCATTTAGTTGACGTTTTTATGCTGGCATGTTAGTGTGCGATGTTTAAAGGAAAGCGTGACATTATTTAAATTGTCTTCGCTGATGTCCTTTTTTTCTGCACCTGGTCTGTATGACGTCCACGAGCAAAGGAAATATTAATAGAGTACATTTAATTAATTAATTTTATGGGCTCCCTCCCGCCCCGACTGGGGTAATCTCGTTGTACGGACCAACATTCTGTTGTCATAAATCCTTTTCTTTATTTGTTTCATATGCTTATAATTGTGTCATTATGTTTTCCTTTTGGTTGCAGGTTGGCACCCTTTGTTGTTACTAAGCCATGTTCAAAGAAAGAGACGAAGTGGGTTTGTGTTTCATGTTTTAAGAACGATTCTGGTGTGGCATTTCAAAGGAAAGGTCGTTAAAGACCCTCAACGTAAAATGTCCGTGCCGTCTCAGGAAAATGCCTTCCCAGAAACTCTTTTGCAGGTAAGTCAAATTTCTTGTTTGCTGTGATGTTAACGTAAGAAAGCGAAAAGTTTATGTAAAGCACAAAAATTTAACAAGTTTGCGCAAATCGTTGTTGACTACTTTGTTTGCCCAAGGACTCATGTGTCACCTGCACCCCTTGCTTACTCATGTTTGCTTCGTTACATTGTTGGCAGTACCATCAAGAGCTTTACATATGTATACTAGAAAGTTTACTCAAAAGTGTATCGCTTGTTTGCGTAGAACTTTAGGGGGGCTGTGGCAGGAAAATGCAAGAAAAAGAACAGTGTTGGCAGCGCCAATCAAATTGACTACATAGAGCATTTTGTTTAATAAAAGATCACATAATAATGCCATTTGAGTTAAATTTCTACTGTCTACTGGAGCCAGCAGAAAATGGCTTTCACGCTGCTCTTTTTGTTAGGTTGGTTTTTTGCAATAGGAATCCTATCATCAGAAGGCACCAACTTTGTTATTAATTGTAGTCAGAGGGCATTTTGAAAAGTGAAATATAGACGAAGGGAAGGCTATGAAAAGGCTTGATCCTGTCAAAGTGAGACGTTTCTATAATGACATGAGGCGTGACAGAACGTACTATGGAATGACATCGGTGTGCTATATCATGGTAGAAACAAACGAAAAAGGATTTGTCTTGAAGATAAGGGGTGAAAAATTATGGACAGTTAACGCTTGTCAAATTGCTGTCATGACTTAATACTAATTTTCAAGTTATTCTTTGTATACAAAAAGCGATTTATAGATTTACAGATGCTTTATAGATTATCGCAACTTATTTCTCCAATGGAGAATGTAATTACAATTCATGAATTCTTACTGCTGCATATTCCAAATCAGTTCCATCAACTTACCTAGAAAGAAAAGAAAATGAAATACAAGTGTTAAAAAAGGAAAGTAAAGTAAAGTAAGTAAAAGTAAAAGTAAAAGTATGATTAAATGCAAAATTCTGTGAATAATAAAATAATTTTCGAATATTTCAAAAAATTCACAAGTTTTCTAAAGAAAAAATATTTTTTTTTAATTCAAAAAAAAAAAAAAAAAAAAAAAATAGAGGAAATGTTAAGTACTCGAATTTTTGAGGTATTGCTAAATGTTGATTGTGGGCCTATAGTTGACTTTATTTTGATTTATGCTATATATAAATTTGTTCGGCTCGAGGTCATAGAATTGCATTTAAAAAACAAGTATATTGGTATTTTCTAGTTGTTTTATTTAATATTTCCCAATATTTCATCTTCATGAACATTTAAATACTCAGTATAGCAAAACATAATATATTCAATAAAAAGGACAAAACATTAAACAAACAGTAATCATATTTAAATATCAATAAAATATTCTAACGAGTTGCGTGTTTTGTGTCACCTAAATTTATAATTTTAAGTGTCCGTGTTTGCTGATTGAGTGTCTGTCACCAAACAAAGCGGAACCCACTTATTAAATTACATTAAATATTTTTGTATTTTTTTTCATTGTTTCTCGGGTTCCTCAAATTCTTACTGCTACGTAAACACGTACATAAGAATGTGAACCTAAAAGTATGCCCTAAAAAGTTACCATTTTTAATATTCTGAGAAAATAAAGTTGGTTGGAAATGGAGGTGGTTTATTTTGTTTTATTTTTAAAATAACATCTGTACCCTGTTTATAATAACAACTGTTAAACTCCTTAAAATAGACATCAAACGCAGACTCAAACTCTTAATTGTTGGCAAATTTTATACCACCGAGCTTTTTTTCAAGTTTGGATATAGAAATTAGTCCGAAGGAGCTAAATCTGGCAAATAAGGTGCGTGATGAAGCAATTCGAACCTTAATTCATTAATTTTGGCCATCGCAGTAGTGGATGTGGAAACTGGAGCATTGTCTTGATGAAACAACACTTTCTTTTTCGCGAAATGAGGCTTTTTTCCCATAATTTCATCACCTAAACGCTGCAATAAATTAGCATAATATTCACCGTTGATGGTTTTTTCTTTTTGAAGTTGATCAGTAAAAATAATCCCATGCGGAACCCAAAAAAGTAGACGCCATGACCTTGTCTGCAGATTGAACCCTCTTCGCCTTCTTTGGACACGATTCTCCCATTCCAGTGCACTACTTTGATTGTTCCTTTGTCTCAGGTGTGAAGGGTGGACCCAGATCTCATTCACGGTTATAAATAGACGCAAAAATTTGGCTTCATTGCAGTGAAACATCGCCAAACACTGTACTGAAACATCTTCTCGACGCTGTTTTTGCTCTACTGAAAGCAAGCGCGGCACCCATGTTGCGCATAGATTTCTCATCTTCAAATCTTCGGTCAATATACAATGTACGAGTATATTACTTTTTGAAATGCCTATCATTTCAGCTAGCTCACGCACCTTTGGATTCTCTTCAACGGGTCTGGCGTGGACACCTCAATTGGTCGACCACTACTCTGTCCGACTTGACAGCTCGTACGGCCTCGTATAAACTCTACTACCGAATATTTTACAATTGTAAACGAAGGAGCAGACTCCCTCAGAATAGAATCTAGCTCGACTTTAATATTGGTTGGACTGAGACCTTTCAAGTGGTAATATTGATTACTTAATGGTGACTATTTTTTCCATGTTTACAAATTCACTGAAATCGTTTATCTTTAATGGCTCAAATAAAAATACTAAACAACCTGGCGCTTTGAAACTTAAAACATATTTTTTATAAAGTTGCCATTTTTCACCAAAATAATAGACTACTGGCACCATCTATACATCAGGCTGGCTAGTTTTGGAACCGTTTATACGAGTACACTTTGATTTATTGAAATGTAAAAGTCTTATTTTGGCGGTCGTTGGAGATAATTTGTTATATTCTGCTGCACTAAATTCAGTCATATTTGTCAACGACTTGGGGGAAAAATCTCATTTGGGGAAAAAATGTATAAATTTGGTGCGCAACTAAGTTCTCACTGTTTTTTTTTTTTCTTTTTTTTTATAAATATGCAACTTTATTATGAAAACATGTTTACAAATGATTCAATGAAAGTATTACCCTTCGCTATCTACTACTCTTTCTCATCTTTCTGGCAAAGCTCAAATTCCATTACGGTAAAGCTGTTTATCTTTTGAGGATATCCACGAATCTAGCCATTCTTTGATGTCGTCATATGTGTGGAACTGGTCAGTCAGACCGTGTTCCATCGAACGGAACAAGTGATAATCGGACGGCGCAATATCTAGAGAATATGGCCGATGGGGTAAGACTTCCTATTTCAGCGTTTTCAGGTAGGTTTTAACGGGCTTAGCCATGTTAGGCCGAACGTTGTCATGCTGAAGAATAACGTTTTCATGCCTCTCCGCATATTGTGAGCATTTCTTGCGCAGAGCTTGGCTCAGTCGCATTAATTGGAGTCGATACCGGCCCCCAGTGATGGTTTCGCCTGGTTTCAAAAGCTAGTAATAAATAACACTGACCTGGTCCCACCAAATACAGGACATAACCTTCACAGCTTGAATATTCGCCTGAGGCGATGACGTGGAAGCATGAGCGGGCAGCCCCCCATAATTTTTTTTTCTTTGGATTACTGTAATGAATCCCGTTTTCATCACCCGTTACAATACGATGAAAAAACCCCTTCCTTTTTTGTTATCGCAGTTGTTCACAGACGAAAAAACGACGCTTCAACTCACAAGGAACCGAAGTTCCTTGCTTTTGAATCATTCCCACATGTAATCGCTTGAAAATGGCTTGGCGTGTAACACCTAATACTGAAGCAAACTCTACCTGCGTTTGACATGGATCCCCATCAAGCAATGTTGGCAATTCAGTGTATTCGAAGGTTTTTCGTCTTCCCTCACGCGAACGGTCCTCGACATCAAAATCACCGTCTTTAAAGTGACAGAACCAATCTCGAGACGTTGTTTCACTTAAAGCATCATCTCCGTAAACGTTTTGAAGCTCTCGATGAACTTCAGCTACGGTTTTCTCGTTTTGAAAGAAGATTGATCGATTGAAAGAAGAAAAGCAATACTTCCCGCATATGACGATTATTTGGCACAAAATCATACATATTTATACAATCAAAAGAATATGACGACACTATTGGGTCGTGGCGTTGTGTTCACATTATGTCTAAGCTTGGTTCATGACGTCTAGGTTATGGCAGAAGCGACTAGTACTTACAGCTGTCGCCATCTATTGGAAAATAGCGGGAACTTAGTTGCGCACCTAATAGATAGATAAAATCTAACCAGAAAATACGAAATTGAAAGTACTCCAAAAGGGAAAACATTTGCTGTCTTGACAAGGTAGCAGCATGTGCCGATTCTATATTTCCAGCTAGAAGTGCTTCCACATTGCTTCCAATAAGTTTGAAATATGCACTACTACTTTAAAGTAGTAATAATAACGTTACTTTTGGAAAAGTAATGGTTAGAAGCAACGAACTATTTTCTTTAATTTTCTTTCCCTTTTGAATTTTGTCAGTAGTTCACCAATTTTGTTTAACAAATTTTCAATATAACTTTATTGAGTTAAAGAATCAGTTATTGACCCCCAATATGTAGATACTCAGTTTCTCTAAATTTGTTACAATTTAATGTACTACATTAACCAGTCAGACATTTGTCGGTAAATTGTTACGCTCTTATATTACTACTTATAAAACTTTAATTTTCACTGTACTTATAGGATTACATTTTAAAAATAAACTGTTTTCGAGAAATGTATCCGAAAATTTTATACTAGAACTGTATATAATCGTACTACTTAAATAGTACTGAATGGTTGTCAAATTGTAAGTACTTGAACAAGTCAATGTGAAAATCATAGATCTTTCAGACAAATAGGGACAAGTACTCTATCAGTACTGCACCAGTAGTTGTGATTATTGTGCCGATTGGTATGAACAATTTTTGTTGGCTAGTTACGCATTTAGTAGACTATACGAAATTTCTTTATTTTTCATAGCTTTGGAGATATCTCTCCCTACATTCCATTTTTATTTGGGCAAAGATATATAAAGTTTAAGATTTATGTAGTTGAATATCTGTATTGCAACACATACGCAAGATATCGGCATAACATTCCTGAATCATATAAGTTAGGTAGTTCTTTATAAATCCATTTAAAAACTCTACAGATTGGGACGCTCATAGCACATTGTGCAACGCATTGCTTTACTATATGATATATAGGTAGTTTTGTTTTTATTAAAAACTTCCAAAATTTTCTCTGCACCCTTTGTTGTTTTGACAACATTAGCTTCTCTCGAAAAAGTGATTGGCAAATGTTTTTGACAACTGTGAGAATAACACAGGAAAAGAAAATTTTAAATTGGTAAAAGGTGGCAGAGCTGCCAACAGTTAACAAGAACAGGAAGCAGTTCGAATCATGCTAAGGCAACGGCCAAGGTACAACATCGCTGGATCCTTCGTGTGGGTGGTTGTTAACGGAAGAAACCCATCACATTACCATCAAACTTGGACATAAACCTTGAAGTCTGCAGAGGAACAAGTAGAGTTGTCAACAAATACTGTTTCCAAGCGACTACAACGACAACTAAATATAAGCGGCTGTTTGTCAAAATTGATTGGAAAATTACAGACATTAAAACCGTTTGAGTAAAAATATTGAAATATACTTTTTAACTACTTTTTATTAGCAGTTCTAGGGTAGAGTTGACAGATGTAATCTCCATTTAGCATCTTGTTGAAGGAGTAAAATAAATATTTCGTTTAAATTAGAAACTAAAACTGTTTTTGGAGCGAAGTTATCGCTCCTCACTACACTACTATGGTGCAATTTTGTTTCCCCCTTGTTATTTTCGGAAAATGATAGAGAAGTTATCCAGGTTTAAAGCGATATCCAAGTAAATAAGGAAGTTATCGCTTCTTACAAAGAATGGCGGTCTCAAGAATGACGTTCTTGAAAATAGCTTGCAAGAATTCATTAATCATTTTTTCGAAACTAAATATGATCTGTAATATAACTGCATTTTGTGAACTGAATCATTTTCAAAGTCATTCAGCTTTTATAATTTCTTTTGTTAGCGAAGGATTCAGTTGATGTTTTCCATTCAATTTTTTTAGAGTGGCTGTTAATTTCAATTAAAGTTATAATTTCGTATTTTAGGATGAAAAACATACAAAGGGAAAAATTCTAATAAGTGAAGTAGACTGTCATATTGTAATTCATATTTTTCTGCTATTAAGATGCACAACATTTTGTAAAGTTGTATAATGTCCCAACAAGAACGCAAGATTTAAATGACTGATGCAGCAATTGAATTGTTTCTCTGCCTGTATGACATGTGGCGCCGTCTTGTTGAAACCACATGCCCTCCACATTCATTTCTTCAATTCTTGGCACGAAAAAACTGGTTATCATTTCACATTGACATGCCTCATTTTCATAACGAAAGGTCAAATGATTCCTCCAGCCCAAAATTCATACCACAGGTTGAGAATGCACTTGCTTCTCGTGAATCACTCGAGGATTTTCCTCACCCCAAATGTGACAATTCTGCCTATTGGCGAAGCCATCAAGATGGAAATGGGCCTCGTCAATGAAAATGATTTTATCGGCAAAATCAGCATTTTCATGTTGTCTCTCCAATACCCAATTAACGAACTTCGCTCCATGGTCAGCTGGCTTTAGTTCCTGAGTCAATTGAATTTTGTATACATGAAGATGCAAATCTTTCGTCAAAATTCGCCGCATAGTGGATTAGGAGACACCAATTTGCTGAGCTGGGTGTCGAATTGAGGTGGATGGAGTTTGAGCAACATCATCACGTACAGCTGCGACATTTTTGGTCGATCGACCTGGTCGAAGGCGCGTTGCTGCCTTTACACCACTAACAGACCCAGTTTTGGCAAATTTATCCATTAATCTCTTTGCAGTTGACTCTTTTTGGAGCAATATTTTGACCCCAAATTGATCATAATTTGCGAACTGTAGCCGCAAAACTTTAACCAATTTGGTAAAACAAATTCACAATGAGAATGCGTTTTTTCATTCGTGTACCGCTCCATTTTTACTAATTTCGTACCTTCTACTAGCAAACAGTAACAATTGTTCAAATGTCAAACAATGACACTTCGAATGGCATCAAATTTAAACGTTGCGTTCTTGTTGGGACACCCTTTATTTTTTTATAGAATTGTGGAGAAGGTGTGTCGTAATATTGTAATTTAATCAAATCGGTCTTAAGGCTTAAAATTACAGTCCTGAATAAATAAATTAAATTAAACTAAATTAATTCCTGTATTCAGTTAAGTTTTTTTAAGTTGAATCTACTTGTCGAGATATCATATTGCAAAGTTCAGAAAAAACATTTATTTTCTATTAATTTTGAAAGCACTGGCGTTTTTGGACTGGCAACAAGTGCGTTGTTTATAATTAGGTCTGATGAGTTGATTCCACAACCGTCATTACCTTAATTATGTCGTTTTCATTTAGGAAATTTAACGCCATACAATCAAATTTGAAAATAGGCAAAATTATTCTTAGCCAGCCTAATGTTGAATCAAAATTTTGATTTTCGAATTTTAGAATTTAAAAGTACTTTGAGGTTTCATGGAATATATAGGAAAGACCTATCAAAAATTTGAAATTTCCAACTAAGTTCATCCCCTTTTGTAGTTTTTTGAGTTATCTCCTCATCGTTAACCAACACCGATAACACTGTGGAATACTTTTTTTTTTTTTTTTTGGAAAGTGCACCATTTCCCCATCGAATGAAAATGTGGATAAGTATAGTATAATCCCCAAAGTGGATTAATTACGAATCTTTACGTCCTTTTCCAATGAATGCAAAGTAAATGACCGGACGCATTGTGGATATATGTATATTTTTCCAATAAAACTGTAAGGAGTCTTTTTTTTGTGGAAGGTTTCAAGCCCTCATCACCCATTCTGAAGTGTTGTTTGCATCTTTTAAGTCAAAATCAATATTTTAAAAAGGACAGTTTAAGCACTCAATGGTCCTACAAATAAGTAATCCAATTAGTTCTATTTATTTATTTATTTGGCTTGTAATTTAAAGCCTTGTGAGCAATTACAAGTAAATTACAGTAAGCAACAATTCATCGTTTAGATTTAATCTGCTCAATAATATAAATTTAAAAAAAAAAAAACATAATAAAAATTAAATATAAATTAAATTAAATATAAATTAAGTATAAATCAAGTATAGAATTTATAGAAATAAAATATGTTTTTAAAGAAGTTATGATTATTAAAGGCAAAAAAAAAATTAATTTAGAAATTAATCGGTATATAATCTGGAGATACTCGTATAAGATAATCGGTATGTAATAAAGGCTGTTTAATTGAAAACAACATTTTACAGGAAAGTGTGAAAGTGTTACTGAATTTGCCTTTTGTAAGAATCAGGACATTATTTAAAACATTTTAAATGGCTTGGTAGTTAATTGCAAATCCGCGCTACTCTTACTACTATCGTTACTATTTAGCAGGGATCAAACCGATATCTTTATTTATTACAAATCATTTAGATTTTTTTTCTAAAAATTTATATAACATTTTATATAATGGAAAATGGTCTAACGAATTCCTAACGAATTTTTATGAATGCATTTCTTTCGATTATGACATTTCTGAGAAATAGCAAAGACAATGATGAAAATTTTAAATGAAACATTTAGTGTTTCAATAGATGTGTTTATTCGCATAAAGAAAATGTATTTAGGAGACACAACAAAAACAATAAAAACAAAAACATAAAAAAATTCATGGGGAAAAAGGAGCATTTTAATTAACAATTTGTAGAGAATCGATTATGAATCTCGATTATGACGTTTCTGAGAAATAACAAAGGTAATGACGAAAATGAAATATTTAGTGTTTCAATAGATGTGTTTAATCACATAAAGAAAATGTATTTAAGAGATACAACAAAAACAATAAAAACAAAAACATAAAAAAATTAATGGGGGAAAAAGTCTACATACAGCTATAAAAGTAATATTTTAATTAAAAATTTTTAGAGAAATTTTGGATTATGACGTTTCTGAGAAATAACAAAGATAATAGCAAAAATGTTAAATGAAATATTTAGTGCTTCAATAGATGTGTTTATTCACATAAAGTGTATTGAAGAGACATAACAAAAACAATAAAAACATAAAAAAATAATGGGGAGAAAAGTCTACATGCAGCTAACAAAGGAACATTTTAATTAAAAATTTCCAAAGAAACGCTCTAATTTTTACATTTTTTTAATATTTTATTGATCTTTCTTGGGCATCTATAACAGCAGCTAAGTGTCTTGGCATTGACAACATTAAGTTGTCCATTATATCGGGAGTAATTTTTGATTAAGCTTAAATTAACGCTGTTTTAAGCGTTTCACAGCAACCAATGTTATAATTTTTTTTTTCTAAAATATCCCACACGTGCTCAATGGGGTTCAGTTTCGGCAACTAAGGAGGTGAATTGAGTTGCCCCTGGAGCATAATACAGAAGTCAATCTCGTACCACGGGCGCTGTTGGTTTTAGTATCGTTGTTCTGCTGGAAAATCCATAGAGCTGCGAGTTCTAATTTATCCACAGAAGGCTTCAAGTTTTGTTCTAATATTTGCTTGTAGATATAACGGCCCACTTTTGCTCGATAAAAACTAAATTCTCCACTCCAAAAGCCGCCATTGCTCCCCACCATGTTTAACAACACATGTTATATGTTTTGGATCGAGCGCTGTGTTGGGTTTTCTCCAGGCCTTTGATGGTCCACCACTTCCGAAAATTCTATATTTAATTTTATCAGTAAACATAACACGATTCCAAAATTTTGTTTCCTTGTCGATATGCTCTAGCGCAAATTCTAACCGAAGTCTACGATTTTTCTCCGAAATTAGTGTTTTTTTTTTTGTGGGCAACCCTGCTTCGAAATCCCTTCACATATATCGCGATTCTTGTTTTGGGATAAACTGTCTTATTTGAGCATTTTGCAATGTGTTCCGGCAATTTCGGTGAAGTAATTTTTGTATCACGGCTTACTTCCTTGTGAATGCAGCTACCATTTCGCCTAGGCAATATTTTTGGTCTACCCGTTCGAGTCTTATTTACGGTTGTACCATTATTATTGCGATTTCTTACAATTGTTTCTACAGTTGAGTGGCTTAAATTAATTATTTTTGCAATATCTCCAAACGATTTATTCTCCTTTCGCAGTTTTATTATAAGATTTCGAACTGGAATCTGTACCTTCTTACGATTTTCCATTTTTTCTGGCAAGCTTTGAATATTTTTTTACAAATTCAACACCTAGAACTATAACCATTGTAAAAGTTGCAGAGCAATAACGATGATTTCCCTCTTTTGGTCTTTGTTTTCTTATATACGAGAACTTGTAGGAGTTACCATCTTGTACGTAGACTTTTTTTCCGAGCAAAATTTCATAGTCTTATTGACGCTTATAATTGGCCGGAAGGCTTTAAATTACAAGCCAAATAAATAAATAATTTCCAGGAATATACATTTTGTTCATAACATTTTTTTTACATGAATTGATATAGCGTGAGGCATAACACAAATAATGAAACGAATATTTAATAATAGTTGCTAATTTTCCGCAATAGTAAAATAGCAAGGTGTATGTTGGCTTTACTCCATCACTGTATGTACGATATATACTCGTATATATATAGGGTGGCGCATAAGTAACGTTAACGGCGACGATATTGAATGCGTTCTTGTGCATCATTTGGTTTTACCTCGTGAACCAATTGCCTCTTATGTGGGAAAAGATGTAACATATGTAAAATTCTTTGCAAAGACCGCCTAGACATCTCTAACTGCTGAGAACGTCGCATTGAACATTCAAGTAGTTAACCAGTACGAAGCTTAGTTAATTTCAGTAATCGATGTCACAGTTTTTTTTTTTTTTTGTAATGAATTCGCGGTCGAAGTAATGCGTCATAAAGACTATGTAGTATTTATACATTTTTGACAGAGTATTTATTTTATAACAATATCTGAAGTTCTGAAACAGCAAATTTCTTGCATCGGGAAATAAAACATTCGACGGAAAAGTTATCCTTTTCAAATTTGCGAAATACGCCTTTGCATATTTTCTTTCATAATTTTCTTATTTCAATCAGATTTGCATGTGGAGGATTGCGTAAAATATGTCTTTATCAGTATTTTAAAATTGTTTTGTTTTCGCCATATGACCATTTTGTGCCCCGTACAGGACACACAAAAATTTTCCATCGTAACTTCAACCGCTGGTAGGCGACTACGGTTATCCAGAAGTACAAAGTACAAGTATTTCTGTAATCAACTCTTCAATATACTCGTACATCATCTGAACCCAAACCTGTTTAAAATTTCAAAAAGACGTTTTTCAAGTATACAGTTTTACTCCAATTATCTGTTTCTCCAAGTTAATATAATTTTCCCATGTGTTTCCGTATGTAAGTTTTACTGAGCAGTACAAATCCGGGATATACAAAATGATACTGACTAACATGACATCATCAGCGAAGATAAGTAAGCAACGAAACGTTGAGAAATAAATGATGAAATAAATTTGTTTTATTTGCATCAGAGAAAACGCTGACCAAAAAAGGATAATAAGGATAGATATACTAAATGCATTAAGCACTATCGAGGCAAAATATACACCCTAGGTATAATGTTGCTGCAGTCTTCACATATATTAAGGAGGAATCGACGAAAGTTTGTTGTAATGAACGAGGATGAAATCATGCTGCCACTATTTGCTTAGAAATAAATAAAGTTAATACGATCAACCTGGTAATGCAGATGCGAATCTTGATCGCATGCAAACTAAGCAACCATTTTATTTAGACAATATCTTGTCTACAAGAATCTAAATCTAGTTGTCCGGAATTATAGATATCATGGCAGATTTTAGGGGAAAAATGATTCGCTGAATGGGTCATGAATTGAATGGAATAAGCAATCAGTTAAGTAATGCAGGCATGAGGAATTGAAAAAAGTTATTTTTTATTTTGGTCGGATATTGAAAAATGTGCAGGTTGCCGATGTCAACGGAGTTGTGGAGTGTTGTTAATTTTAGAACACTCCAACTTCGACTCTAACTAGCACGGACTCCAACTCCAAAACCGAGAAAAACAGGAGTATTTAGTTAGCATTATAATTTTGTAAAGGAAATATCATCTTGTATGCTAATGAAACAAAAATAATAATAAAAAAAACACAACCAAAAACTATCTAAATTAACAAACCATTTGCTCAGTTTATCATCCGTTAAATCATCTGAAATTTTTGGAAATTTCTTTTTGGGTGTTACATTACGATATAAGTACAACATCGTTATAAAGTCTAAAGTGTAGTCTAAAGTGTGGGGCGACTAAATTCGTACATTCGCTCTTTACATTAAATTTTCTTTTTCTCGTTTCCAGTTAATAAATAGGGAAAGTACGAGAAAAGTGTATGATATTAATTTTATTTTGATTTTATGAAGTTTTAACATCTTACTTATATTTTTTTGGGACGGAGTTGGAGACGATTTTGTTGTGAGGGAGCCTACTTCTCCGATTCCGGTCAAAGCTGCTGAACACAGATTCTTATAATGGGATTCCAACGCCGATAATTTTTGGTGCCGAATTTCAATTGCTCTGCAAAATTTCAACGTAAAATTTGATTTTCTTTTCAGAAAATTCATAAATTGTAATTCGTTTCTTTTATACCATGAACTGATGCCTATTAGGTCACATCTAGTTTTGTGTGCGAGTTTCTTGTCGATTAAACTATCATGTGGTTTCCCTGATTAACAACTATTTCAACGGTTTAATGTAGAAATACTACTTGAAATTGTTGTGAAATATCTTATTTTTCCAATAGAATCAGAACAAAAAACTATTTTTTTATTGTACTCCAAGTTTCTGGGATCACTGCGCTATGAATAGGGTGGCGAACTAATCGTGCCACAAGCACAATGTCAATGGGATACCATTATTTAAAGATGTTGAAGGAGTTTTTTTTTTTACTCAGAACTGCGTGGAAGACAAATCCGTTTCAAAAGCATTTGGTTCCAGCAAGATAAAGCAAAAGCACTCATAGTCAGACTGGTTACGGTGGAGCTCCAGCGAGAATTTCCAAATATATTAACATCCAGAAATTCCTCTACCCGCTGATCCCCAAAGTCATCTGACCTTGTTTTTTATGAGGTTATGTCAAGCAAGAGGTGTACAAAATGAATTTGACTAAATTGAAACAGTCCATTAAAATAATAATTGAGGCGACTCCAACTTCAAACCTTCAGGCCGCAATGATATGAATGATATATAAAATAAAATTATATAAAACAAAATTCAATTATGCAATAATAAAAATATAATAAAAAAAACATTGATTAAAAAAGGTTTTTTGAATTTCTTATTGTAGCACAATTGGTGCGCCACCCTGTATATGCATTCCGTAAAGCATTAAATGCATGTTTGTCAGTGTTAGCTCATACTGAAATGCAGCATTTTAGGCGTTACCAACATAACTTATCTCACAAGTACACACAAATAGATTATTAGTCCTTTCTCAGTATCCAAACAGTTATCTGATGTATGTGTGGATATAACGGTTAATATTCAGTATTGCAATGATGTCTATAAGTTTCGTAATTATGCCAAAAGTTTCTCTCAACCCGTTAGAATGATTCATAGCACAAAATAATATTTTTTTTTTTTTTTTTTTTTTTTGGTAATTCCGCTGACACAGCCAAGCGATGAAACTGGCTGATCGCACTTGAACGCACGTGCAGACGTGTAAGGATGTGTGTGATTTCATATCGATTACATTACCATCTGTGTATTAGTGTATTAGTTACAGATTACTTACCAATAACATACGAGTATCCGTCTAAGGTCAGAACACATTTTCTTGTTGTTGTACCACTACTACAGGGCAGACGGAGGGAGCGGCTCATTATCGATTTTGTGAATGAGCTCTGGCTGTTGGGACTTGTGTCGTCGTAGTTGAGACTTTCTCGTCTTAGTCCGTTGTCATTATTTTCAAATTCGTTAACACAGTCCCCCCCAACGCCTGCGGCACCGGTACTCATGACGCCATCCGATGAATGGTCACGCGGCGATCGAGACTCTGCAACGGTGTTATTGCGCGAACGCGGCCTATTACGCGTTAACCGCGAATCCGTGGAGCTAGTGGATGAATCCGAGGAACAGTTAGTGTCATTGAGCGATTGGGTTGATTGTATACCGGCCAGATTCTGAGGTTTGTCACGACGCGGGCTTGAGGATTTCTGGAGCGAATCCATCTTGTCTGTCATGTTTGTCGGTTTTTTAATTCGCTCACTTCGGTCCATTTAGGTTACAACGATAATCGAGACTGGGTTTGGGAATTATTTAAAAGCCATTTTTTTGACACGGATTTCGATTACGGGTATAACGAACGAAATGTCTGTGAATTGCAGCTGTCGATTACACCTGATGATGTCCTTTTTATGTCGATTAGATTGTGCTGGATACGTATTTTAATTGTTTTTTTTTTTATTTATTTAATTTAGTGTGTTTATATATTTGTTTCTGTTTGTTAAATAATAAAAATAATTAAAATCAAATTTTAGTTTTTTACCTGATGGTTAAATATTTGTGCGTAAATGAATTAAATGAAAAGTTTTTAATTATTCCAACCGAATGAAGAGCAAAGAAAAGGGAAATGTTGTGTGCATTTGTTGGAAATCAAATGCAGGCTTGCTGCCTCTGCAAAAATGCAATTTTAAATGAATTTCTTTTGAGGCTTTGTGTTTTTAGTTTACGCTTCGATATATTCTGGTTTGGCTGCTATTAAATAGTAAATTGTTTGTTTGACTTTATTGCACTATCCTTTCAATTTCCCAATTTATGGTTTTTTTTTTGCCAAAACATTTCCAGTGGCATCTTGAAGTGCTCGATTGCAAATACTATTTGTTTACTCAATTAGCAAAATGAATTGAATAAAGTTTTTGTATTTGCTATGCCTGAACTACCAAAGTGAAAGACCAAATAAAATTGAAATTCAATGAACAATTCAAAAATTTCTAAAGACAAACACAATGTTCTGAATTATTATTATCAACGCATCCTTCTGTCTTTAAGGACAATTTGCCGTAGCCAAATAGTTAGGTAACTACGGATTCTTAATACGTTATGGCAAAAAGAAATTCAATACTTTTCTAATAGATGGCTTCAGTAATCTGTATGTTGCGGTGTATAGGTACGATCGAATCACGATAGATGGCGTTGGAAAGATAAAATTTCGTACTCAAAAAAACTACTACTGCTACACAGTTTTGTGTTTGCTTTACTAGGCATTGATACCAACTAAGTATAACAATAAACATATCTCACGCCAGTTTTTCTTTGATAATGGTGAAAACGCATGCCAGGCGTCTGAAAATGTCAGTAGTCCTGATGTCGTAACAGCCAGTTATTCCCAATCTTGCTTTAATCGTTCCGTTTTTGTTTGATGTCAAAGATACACCCCGCCCCGCAAGGCTAATTGTTGAAAATGTCGATAGAATAATAGAAATTATTAATTCCGACCCTAATGTGGGCACTGTTTCGATTGCCCGGGAACCATTTAGAATCACCTGAATAAGGCTGGAAAAAAAGCTCAATATTTAGGTGTCACACTAGCTAATGCATAAAAGCTTCATGAACCGAATTTCCAACTGCAAATTGCTTCCAAATCGCTACAAAATCGAGCCATTTCTTAAGTGGATGGTAACTCACTGGTGATGAAAACTCCGTCACTTACGACAACGTTAAGCGAAAGCAGTCGTGGACTGTCTTAAGGAAACAATCGCTTAGAACCAGCTAGCTTTGGCTAATTGTAATGGAATTGCATTCCTTACGCCCAGTGCCAGGCTACACACATTTATAATGACTCGCCAGAAGCTCCGGGAGTTTAGTGAGGAGGTTTTTATACATTCGCTTTATAGCCCGGACTTAGCGCATAAGGATTATTATTTGATTTATGTGTGGCGAACGATTTTGCTGGTGACAAATTTACCTCAGAAAAGCTTGTGAAAATCGACTGTGTCAGTTTTTACCAATATGGACGAGGACTCCTATGATTCTATGAGAGACAAATCATGGAATTATCTTTGAAATATTAACAAGTTATAGAACAAAACGGTGTTTATTTGATCTAAGTCGGATCATTCAACCTAAGCTAAATAAACACTTCAATGTAATAAATTGAATTTTCTTTTACCACATCTTTCATAGTTGCTCTGGTGTTAGTTTTAGCAATTGCCTAAACATATTTCGGCAAATGTAATTTCAGTTTAGATGTTAATTTTGCTTTTCTTAAGCTGGGCGATTGGATACCGGAATTCAAATAATGTTTTACACATTTAAATGTAATTCAGTAAACCATTATTTGCTTTGGATGGAAATTATCGGCAGGTGTATTTTGTTACGTTTTTCTAATAAATGCTTTTAGCGCGGAGTTTATTTGTTAATTTGATTCAATACCATGTAATTGTGTTAAGTTTATTATTTAATAGATTTTTTATTTATTGTGGAGTTTCTAGTATTAGAAATTATTTCTTATGTTAAACTGCAGTGGCTTCAAACTTTTTATCAAAGAAAATTATGCGCGTGCGCAAAACCTAAATTATCCTGATTTGTTGTCAGCTGCTGTTGTTGTGTATTTAATCTTTAAATATCGTCTTCTAAAGCTTTATTTTCGTATACTTATAAGGATGAAAATAAGCAGTGAAGGAATGTATTCGCATCAAATTTAATTCAGAAGTTTTCGTGTTCATTAAACTGTGTCTGTCTCTGTGGTCGCTGGAGGACACGATAATCCTTTTACATCTATATAAATCTTATTTAAACTTTGTGCAGCCAAAGAGTTCGTCAAAAGTACAATATCAGAGCGGAATGGCGCCGTTAGGTTGTTCGGAAAGTTCGTTCGGTTAATTCGTTAATTCTCCATACCTCACTTCTCATGACGTAGAGTTCCTGCAAACACTATCATAACTTCCTCTCACCCCTTCTCTGAACTGTTTGCCATTGTATACTTGTATTCGTAAGAGGTTATAGCGTTTTAAAAAAAAGTGGAAAATATGAGCGAAAAAGAGCATTTTATGCACATTATGTTGTATTATTTCCGAAAAGGAAACCTTCAGAAATAATACACCATCATATGCTTTCCTTAGTTAAGATAACATAAGGATAAGAAATAACAAGACACCATTTCTGAAGAACGCCATCACAGGAGATGAAAAATAGATAGTCTACAACAATGTAGCGCGGAAAAGATCATGGGAGAAACCAAATGAATCCCCTCAAATCCACCTTTAAAGCGGGTTTTTACTCTAGGAAGGTAATGTTGTCGATTTGGTGGGATGTCAAAGGAGTAGAAGAAGAAGTCTTTTTAAACTTCTCCCAACAAATCAAACGATTAATGAGGACTACTATATCACACGACTAGATAAATTGATTGTGGCATTGGAAGAGAAACGGCCAAGGCTTATCAGTCGGGTAGACGTCATCTTCCATTCTCACCCACCACACTCCCCGGACCTCGTTCCGTTCGTCTATCATCTACATATAGTTCGCAGTCTGAGCAACCACTTGGAGGATTTGAATTTCCATAACGACGAGGAAATACAAAAAATCGAATTGAATTTTTGTTTTTCAGAAAAACCACGCGAGTTTTATGAGAGAGGAATTAAAAAGCTCCCAGAGAGGTGGCAAAAAGTTATTAAAAAAGGGGAGATTATATAATAGATTAAAATAGTTGTTTTCTGTTATATAAACTTGTAAATAAATTTCTTTTAAAAACCGAACGAATTTTCCGAACAACCCGATACAAAAAAAAGAAAAAAATAATTTTTAAATTTTTGAAATTTGATAAATGATAATGAATGAAATTATCCTGTAAATGCCCCTTCTATTATATCCGCACAAAATTGCCGCTTTGGCAAAAATTAATATATCATCTATGACTTCTATTTGGCATGCAGAATTAATACAAAATTACGATGCGCCTGACACCGTCATTTTTAATCTTTAGCCTACAGCCATTCAGAAGCCTGCTTTGTTGGTTTCCATACTTATTGGCGGATCTTCAATTTGAGATTAGAATACGTAATGTCGCATCATTTCAGATATACGTGATATTCTCGGCAATCGGATCGTTAGTTTAGGCATCTCCTTGTAAACGGCGTTACTGCTATGTGTCCATTCAGGAAGCTTGTTAAAACGGCTTGTAAATGATTAATTTCTTGGGATATCACTTTGCTTTTGTTAAAGATTAGCATTTATTTTGTGAAAAAATACGAAATGTGTGTTCCTCCCAATCACAATTTAGACATTTGTGTTTTTTCGCTCATCTTTAGTAAAAGAAAAATAAAAGTTAAACTAATAAAAGTTAATAGATCATTTGATTTTGAATCTTTTACCAGTCAGATACAATTAAATTGTCATCAGACCTTGTAGAATCACAACCGGAAACTTGATTTACATTATAAATCTTGTAAACAATAAATTGTTTTGAACAAATATGTGAGCTACAAAGTCCGAACGGATGAAAAAAACAAACATAAAAACTTTTCCTTATACTTGTATATTGGTTTTATAACAAATTTTTATTTTCATATCAGTTATAAAGAAGAAGTGTGATGAATAAATTTAAGTTCAATCAGACAAATGTGTTAGCTTCACATTTGTACTTCTTCCTTCGTGTGAAACATTAAAGCAGCTGTCTGTGTTTTATATTTACGACAAAAGAAGTCCTGTCGGCTTGATTGGGAAAAAAGAAACGAAAAAAACGTCCATCAGTACGAATGTGTGAGAAATAAACAAAAGCCGCTTAGGAAATCTCAATGTAAAAACTAAATACCAAATAGTACTGCAAAGCTGTTTCAGATTTCCATGAATTTAAGAATCAAATGTAGAAAAGGAATAAACTAGAATTCATCATCATCTTCCTTCTTTCTTGCGCAGTGTTTGGTCGAAGTTGTGCCGCTGCATAAACAGCTTCTACGACCATACACATAATGATATTTACACGTACTTGAGAAATAGTGTATTCAAAATCTATACAGAACAAGTTTTACAATATTAGAGATTGCATTCTGAGGATTAGTTTCATTTACCGATAACCTGGGAATTTTGTGCGCGAATGCCGGGCAATATTGTATTTCAAGAAATTATAATTATACTGGCAAGAACTAGTTTTAGATTCACAATTTTAATAGGTAAAGAATTAAAATACGATGTTTGCTTGTTTTGCATATGTGAATAAAAATGGAAATATTAGAATACTTTAGAATAAAAAATATATTAGATTTTATGCTCATAATTTCTGGAATGATAGAAACGTCAGTTTCATAAAGTTACTGAGGAAAAATTCAGATTATTTTCTAACCAGGCTCTCCTACATGGTGTCACTTTTCATATTCGAGAAATTTCCATTTTGTAACAGATTAATTATGCCATCTTTTTAATTTTTAATTTTATCATCAAAAAGTTACAGAATCCTTTAGACACACACAGAGCTTGAATATAGGAATTAAAATTAAAACTGGAATTAAAACTGTAATTAAAAGTAGCCATGAAAGATCGGAGAAACTGAAAATTTACAAATTAAGGATCGATTATTATATAATTTCGTAATATATACGCTAAAGGCGAATTTATTATATATATATAAATTCTAAATAATAAATAATAAATGATAAACAATAAATAATAAATAATAATAATAATAAAGTAATAAATAATAAATGCTAAATAATCTACATATATAAAAATGAATCGTGGTTTGTTCCGATGCTTAAAACTCCAGAACGGCTGGACCGCTTTGCATAAATTTTTGTAAATGCGTCTGGGTGATGCCCGGGATGGTTTAGATTTACAATTCGGTCCAATTGGACAAAGGGGCGTGGTACCTCCCATACAAACAAAAAATTAAAAATCAATTATTTCTGCTCCTGCTAGCGGTATTTGAACAAAATTTGGTATATAAGTTTGGTTTACATATTGTTCTGTTCTGCTGCAAATTTGGATTGGATTGAACAAATAGGCGTGGTACCACCCGAAGAAATCAAAAATTAAAAAACCATTATTTCTGATCCTGTTATAGGAAAATTTAAGTTTTTCAAATACTGACTTTATTTCACTTCTCATTTTTCTATGTTTCCCGACAGACAAACAAAGAACGTTGTACATGTGAAAGCGTTGCAGTAATTTTAAATCTCAATTAAATTGACTTAAATTAAATAATTTTTAAAAACTTTACAAAAAAAAGTATTAAGAGCATTCATTTAAAAAACCAAACTTTTCTAACAAAAATTTAAATACAGAACCATCTATCCTGAAAATTGTAAATCATTAATTTGCCATCTTTGAAGGCAGAACGAAGTTTGCCGGGTCCACTAGTAAATAATAAATAAATAATAATAAATAATAAATTATAGTAGATCGCTATATTTTATTGAATAGACTTTTCTTTCCAAGGTAACAAAAACGAATGAATTTTATTTATGTATATTTACTACCTATATGGCAAACCTACTACGACTAGATTATAAATGACTATGGCAAGTAGAAAACATTTGGTTGCTTGATTTGTTCATTCCCAACACCTTCCCTCAAACTGCAACTTGAATGTTTATTTGAGATTTGACAGACCAAGCTTTGAAATACATGAGATATGTTTTGGAGCAACCAAACCTTTAGTAAGGACATCAGCTGGTATTTCTGAGGTGGGAATGTATTCAACTTTAATGTCTCCACGAGCAATGCATTCACGGACAAAATGATGACGTATATCAACATGTTTAGGGCGGTTGTGGAAAATGGGATTTTTATTTAGAATTCCAGCTCCTTGGTTATCATTATGAATGATTGTTGTATCTTGATTTCCCAGAATTTCACTTAAAAATCTCCTTAGGTAAAGGGCTTCTTTCGAAGATTCTGAGATAGCCATATATTCGGGCTCTGTGCTCGATAAGGCAGTACAGTTCTTTGCTTTCGCGACTCCCAACTAACGGCGGCATTGGCTAAAAGGAATGTGAAACCAGTATATGATCTCCGATCGTCAATACTTGAGCCCCAGTCGGCGTCAGTGCACCCTGTAAGGCACTTATTTCTTTTACTAAACTTTAAACCAACTTCTTGAGTGCTCTCAGATATCTAAGTACCCTCTTCGCTGCTATCCAATGCTGATGGCCAAAATTAGTGTTGAATTGGCTGAGTAGACTAACGGAGTGTGCAATATCCGGCCTTGTAGATACTGCCAAATATGTACACAAGTGCCCCAATAAGGTTCTGATAGGGAATATTTTTCATCTCTTGGGCTTCTATTCCAGTTTTCGGACACATGTCCTTAGATAATTTTCCGCTAGGATCAATAGGAACTGCAACTGGCTTGCAACTCTCCATGTTAAAACGTTTAAGTAATTCTTTTATATACTTCTTTTGAGACATCATTACTTGTTTGCCTAAATTCGATTCCGAGACAGTAGCTGAGTTTACCCAAATCCGTCATCTCAAATGATTTTGATAATCGAGCTTTAAGTTGATTTAATTTATTGGCATTATTTGACGCTACTATCAAATCATCAACATAAAAAGCGACAATCAGTATATCCTCCCCTTCTTTTGAGATGTAGATACACGGATCACTTCCTAACGGCTTCAATTTCAATTTGAATTGCTTCAACTTTTCATCGAGTTTTCTGTATCATTGTCGGCCCGATTGCTTTAGGCTATATAAAGTCTTTTTAAGATGCAAAACTTTGTTGCTGGTAAAATTCTTTTGTTCTCTACGGTCAACGATATCGTAAAATTCCTTTGGGACTTCCATATATATGTCTTCTTCTATGTCGCCATTCAAATATGCACTCACGAAATCTAACTGATGCACTTTAAGACCAAGTTCAACTGCCAAAGCCATTAACATACTTTTGAAACCGAAAAATGGATAACGCGGTATTTTATTAATTTGCCATATGCTATATTTTGTGTTTTCCGGAAATTCCCAGTATCCCGGAAATGCAAATATTTTGTCCGATTTCCCGAGACATACGAAAGCTTGGAAAATTGAATCCACACCCTATTAAGTACAGATGTATGTGAAACCGAAACAATATTGCCATCACTACCCTACAAGGCTAAAAAAGGTAATATTCCCCAGTTGTGAACTCGTAAAACTCTCTGAAAGCCACTCACACACACGTTCGCTCTTTGCCCTCCTTGGATAGAGGAAAAGATTGAAGACATTGTGACGTTATGGTCATGAAGGACAAGGGAAGGTGTTACGGTACGACAAAAGGACACAAAATGCTAAACTAATAGTGAAATTGAACAATATTTTTACCACCTATACTGAATTTAGATGACCCACCCGTCTCGTTCAACTTTCCCCTTTAGTTCATTGTGAAGACTTTGTGAAGAACTTTTCATGATGCTGACGATGATATAAAATATTCCTGAGAGTGCACGTCGAGAATGTAAACGTGAGTGTGAATTGTCGTTTGTTTAAATAAAGAAAAAAAGTCGAAGGTTTACACAAAAATATGTTCCATTCCAGACGGAGAAATAAGCTGGCTTCTCTTGCAGCTTCCATCTCTTACTTCAACCGCCTCACTGCCTGGGTGAGAGGTGCCAAGATTCGTGTAATGCTCCAGGGATATGTGTGTAAATTGACTGTTCAAGTACAAAGAGCAATTGAAGACTTATTCAGTTGCCGTGCGCCACTGGCAAGAATTATAAATTGAATAAATGTGTGCATTTTTTAATTTACACTTCCCTTGCATTTAATTATGAATTGAGTTTCCTTGATGAAGTTCTTGGTTTATTTTCCACCCAGGAGTTAATTTTGTAGGGTATAGCGGGGAAGTCTATTTATATTGTAAGTTTAAACTGTAGATATAAATGCCAATTATTATGATCTAACCGCACGTGGCATTTTCGAAGAATGTTGTACGGGACTGTTTGGGTCATAGGGAATTGTGGTTGCCAAGATCTTGATGGAATAAACATTTTCCACTGGTCATTACCAGGAAGTTTTAAATTTATATGCAAATTTGCGATTTCATGTTTAAGGGACTTCCAATAATAATAAACGCTTGCAGCACTTTAGCCAACGAGCTATCTGCCACAACTGCAATCATAGAAACATTACGTGTTCTACTACAAAATGTTCTAGAGACAGTTATTACTTGTAAGCGAGAAAATTTAGGACATCGAAATACTCGTAACGTCATTTGTCGCACAGGTCACAAAATGTTAGTGAATTATTATTTTCTATGTACAATAGAATTAACTCAAACGCAGTGTATATACATAAATCGACGGAGCCCAAGTTGGCTCGATGTGTACGAGGTGTGTTCAAAAAAATTTTTGAACACGCCTCGTATGCATGAAATTTAGCATTCGTTTCCAATGTTTTACCACACTAAAGTGGACGGTATAGACGCCTCTACATAACATGTGCTTATATTCGCCTCACATGGAATCCTATATTGTTGACCCGATTGTGATAAAACTTTGTCAGGCTGTAGCTTGGCTGAATGGCGTGATTTGCGGACTTGTAACGCTTCTTTACGACTTGCACTACGCATACAAAATATAGGGACAAATAAGAGGACACGTATACATTCTTTTGGTTCAAAATCGAACACTTAAATGTGCAATCTAAACAAAATATATCATAGGCATTCCTTAGATGAATGCATTTTGCGGGAATACTACGTTTTGCTGGTCTACTGTACGTTAACTTCAATACTAGTTTTTTTTTATTAAAATGCGGTCAAATTGTTTTTGTATTTGTTGGTCATTGTTTTTCATGTAGAACTTGCAAGTTCCCTTTCTTGATATCATCGCTTGTATATCGGAATAAGAAGAAAATACAGCGGTTACTCGCACATAAGCTGTGTTTCATATTTATAAGGCCACTCATAAATTTGCTTTATTTGTGTAACGGTAAATTTTTTGTTGTTATGATGTTCTATCAAAATACTTGTTTGGACGAAACAATCATGCACACAAATTTTTGGGATTTGTGCAGATAACCGCACTGTTATTTTTGCAATAATTTGTTTTTAGCCTGTTTCACAATTATAATGCCAAGATCAATTAGTAAGTTTTAAAGCTGCAAGTGATAATTTCGTTATGGTTTTTGTGAAGAAGCAGTAAAATCCAGTAATAAAAAATCAATGCCGCGAGGAAAAAGTTAGATACAACACGAAATAGTTAAAATAATCGCTTACAAGGACAAAGGATGCAGTGGAAGAGAATTTGAGCGCCAATTAAACAGAAGCCATAGTCTCATTCAAAATTTTTTTGCGAGATCCTGCCACTTATGGATCTAATAAGAGCTGGCCAGCTCATTACGTTGATTATTTTAGAGGAAAACCAGGATTTTGTCTGTCTACTGACATGGATTGCGGCGCTATCTTGCCAGAAAATCCAGTCTCTGTTCTCATTTTTATCCCTTGTATATATGTTTCTTTATATAGAACATTATGACTGTGAATTTTAAGGCTCCGTTTGATTTCCATGCTCATGCGGCAGTCAAATCAGAAGGTTAAATCCAATGATCGACCTGAAACGCATATCCATTTAGTGGTTTCAGAACCGCCGGTCCATTCGGTGGTTTCAAAACCACCGGCCTGGCAATGCTGTAAATATCTGTCATCTGAAGTGTCATTTATTTAGTGAAAGGCTTGCCACATACAAATATGGATCGTTTACCAACCGAAGAACGCATAAAAATAGTTAAAACTTTCTACAAAAGTGGTGATTCAAACGTGAGCATTCAATCGAACAAAATTTTCTTCAGCGATAAAGTTCATTTCCCATTCGCTGGTTACATCAACAAACAAAATTGTCGCATATTGGGGCTCGCAGAACCCAGAAGTGATTGTGGAAAGGCCATTGCATCCGCAGACAGTGACTGTTTGGTGCCCAATGACACCTTCAGACCGTAACACGAAGGTGTCACTGGGCTGTATTTTTTTTCGAAAACTACCTCAAAAACATCCACCGTTTCAACCAATTTAGAGGCTGCCATTTAAATGACATTGTATTTCGTACATAATGGCAAGGTCCAAGTATTATAATAAAATAAAAGTTTCATCGAAATTGTAGCTTTATGTATGCTTTATTTAACTTTACGTGAAAATGAAAAATGTAAATTTTCTTGTAAATCGAAATGTTTGTTCTTGGCAGATCCAAAGACTAATCGTATTTTCTAGTAGCTGGCGTTTAAGCAGCAGATATATAGAGAGATATCTTACTGCTGGCTGGATTACCAGGGCAGAAGTGTTGACAGCTCTCTTGTGATTCATGACATGTCTCAGCGTCAAACATGTACAGCTGATATCGCCATTTCATTATGGAGTGATTTACCTGAACAACTCTGACAACGTGTTATATTTTATTATCATAATATGTGCTCTGTGCGAAATGTTCAAGAACTGAAGCGGAGCGACCAGCCACAGCTTTCAATTTTCACTGACTGGGACTTAGGAACTCCTAATTAAACTACATTTTTTCGGCACAAAATTGTATTTATTGGAGTTGCTAAGGAAGTTACATTTCCCTACCGGAAAATCGTATTCATTGAAGTTATTCATTTCTGAGTGAATGCGTCGTTTATTAATAACCAAACCACCGGATTTGATACCAGCTATTTAAAAAATTACGTTAGCTAGGTCATGTTAAGCGGATGGACGCAAATACGCCGGGAGAGAAAGTTTTCGACAAAAAACTCAATGGACGGCGCAGAAGAGGGCGACCAAAACTCCGTTGGAAGGACCAGGCTTTTGAAATGCTGTTGAAACTTGGTGTGACAAATTGGAGGAGAAACGCTTGGAATTATTTTCTACGGGTGGCGCATAATATACAGGGTGGGCCATCAGGGTGTTGACGGTCAAAATATTCAATTTCTCGGTAACGCGCGGCGCGGGGTGGCGGGGGGATATGTTGTTCGCTGCGCCGTTTCCTGGAAATTTAGTCGCCATGGAGCCGTACACGGGAGTGCAGCGTGCATTTTGTGTCCGAGCGTATTACGAAAACAATAAATCAGTGATTACTGCACGACATTTGTATCGGCATGAACACGGTTTACACGATTTAAGTGAAGTTCCAAGCACAAATGTGATACGAAAATGGATCAGAATGTTCGAAACAACCGGCTCAACAGTACCAATTACGGTTCGTGGTCGCCCAGTTTCTGCAAGATCAGCCGACATTGTGGAGCGTGTTCGTGTTTCAGTTCACGACGGTTAGAGCGAACAATTATTGCAACATGCTAGCAGACTTTTTGGTGGCAGCTTTGCAAGAACTTCAAGGCAATACCTCGAGGATGTGGTTTTAACAGGATGGGGCCACATGTCATACGGCTGGGGTATCCATAGAGCTGCTGAAAAATGTTTTTCCTGGAAAACTCATTTCGAAAAGGGAGGATATTGAATGGCCCCCACGTAGCCCCGATC
The DNA here is from genome assembly GCA_019455685.1 of Philornis downsi. Classification (NCBI taxonomy): domain Eukaryota; kingdom Metazoa; phylum Arthropoda; class Insecta; order Diptera; family Muscidae; genus Philornis; species Philornis downsi. Next base: position 340,226 of record JAHXMU010000034.1, on the reverse strand, counting down.
TCTCTCCATGCGATTATTTTCTATGGGGCTACCTCAAATCGGTAGTCTACGAGAATAATCCGACCAATTTAGAGCAGTTGAAAAGGAACATTATTCAGGAAAGTAACAAAATACCGAGAACAACTTTTCAACGAGTTTTCCAAAATTTGCGACTTCGGTTCCAAGAGTGTCAAGCAGCTGAGGGAAGCCATTTGGACAACATTATTTTTAAATCTTAAAAATTCCCATGCTTCTACTTTTTAAAAATGCAAATATATTTTTTTATGTTTCGTAGTTTTTTTTTAATTGAATATTTAAACCGCCAACACCCTTATGGCCCACCCTGTATAAGAATGTCTATTCCAGTCGCCACCTAAGAAGAGAAAGACTTGAAATGTTTATCTCAAAATTGTTCACCTAAACAAAAAATTGCTTATACTCTTGTAATTTTTGTGAAAACTGTAGACCAAATGCTTAAAACAAGCACCCTATATAACCATTCCGAAATTATTGTTTTCAATTGCTGTTCGATTTGGCGGAATTTTATTCAAATTGGAATCCAACATAGAACTATTTTCAGTATTCCATCTCAACTACCCTAATTAGAAATTTGGATGTTGAATTCAAACGAATAAAGATTTTCGAATTTCGTTGAGCTTTCTTATTTTGATCTCACTTTCAATAGCGTCCACAATTGGGATTTCTGGTGGTTTGATGGACTTAAACAACAGTCAATACTGCTAATCCAATTGACAGACGCCGAAAGTCATTTCTTCTGTAGAATTGTGCAATGCAACCATTTTGTTGTCTCTCTAAGATTGCAATGAAAAAACGATTTCTTTGTTTTTTGCCATTTTTAGAGTAGGAATTTGATTTCGATTTAACAGCCACACAATTTAAGCCCTGGCTTGCATCTCAATCGGTCTCTTTGTGCATAGAGTGCACTTAAGCAAGATCTCGTGGCTGAAATGGAAATATAAATAATTTCCACATTTACGCATTTGCATTTTTATTGAATTTCTAACAATTGACTTGACAGATTACAACGAATTTCGGCACTTTGAACAGTTTAATGGGTGGTTGTTTGCATACAAATGATTTTCTTTATTCATAAATTCATTCACTTGTTTTTAAAGGAGATAACAATTGAGTGGGAGTTGGGATGTAAGCAACTCTAGAAACTATCGTGGTCGGATGAAATGTTGAAAACCTACCCAAGGTAGTGCCAGTTTGGCGAATGAGACAATTGGTCTGTGTCGCCTTAATGAATATTGAGCCAATTTAAGCAAACCTCAAGAAGATCCTTAGTTGCATCCTATTTTTGGATTACCCTTGAAATATGCAACACCGAATGGTAACGGTTGAAAGTGAAAGAGTGGAAAGAGTGGCGGGTGGCAAAACAATGCAATGTCCCGGTTAAGACAATAAACCCGCAAATACACCACATTCATTGAACTTTTCCATGGTTGATTTGGTTTGTTGCTGGCGATGATGACGATGCCTTTTGGCAATCACTTTTCCCACTGGGAGTCTTGAGTTTTACGATTTCAAATAACGTTTTTCCTTTGTTTCGTTTGGACAGAGACAATGGAGATATTTTAGCATAAATTCCGACCAAAGGAATTTGCTAACATTTATTGCGGTTCAAAGCGACCATGCACAAGCTGTGGGTTAACTTATCCATTTTGGGGACTGTGAAATCTAGAAAACCAACAATCGCTTTTTTATAGCTAAAGTGGAAGTTTTTACTACTTTTCCAACGTTTGTCCGCTAAGCTTCCCCCTTTTATCTATGTTACCACCATCTTTCCTTACACAGCTGAATTACTGTTTAGCATCCCACAGGACTGAGTTTTGGTGCAAATTTCTTGGAATTTGCTAAGCACTTGAAAATATTTTCAAGCGTCTTAACCGAAATGTATCCCACGGAGAAGGATGGAAGTTGCAAGTGGATGGATATGTTAACATTTACGGTTTTTGTTTATGAGCCTTTTCAAGTCTTTTGTTTGATATTTTATTATTGTGGCAGTTGGTTTTTTTCTCGTTCAGATATATAATTTCGTATTAAGTCTGGAAGTGCAAGAATAAATTGCGGCAAAATAAGTGCTGAAACATAACATAGATGCGGTTGCGCTACGCAGGCGGTGTGAAAAGTTGCGTTACAATTTGAGTGCATTGTTGAAACCTTGTCGGCCAATGGAGGTGTTTAGTCTCACTTTCAGCACCAGCAAAATATGTTTTCTAAATTCTTCAAAAATAATAATTCAGACTATTTTTACAATAAGCCAGCTCTAGGAATCATAACAAGTAAACATTTTCAATTACAAATATTTATGTATAAATAAAAAAACAAATTCCTTTGCATCTCATGAATGAGATGTGGGAGGGCTTCTCATTATCATCATGTGACCCTACAATTATTTTATTTTTTGACAGTTTAAAGACGACTTCAGACGTAATAGTGTGAGAAGCATTTCCAAGACTTGTCGATTACTCGACTACTCGAAGTGTTCAGACACATCGAAGTGATCGCCGCTCAAGTAATGGTAGACGGCTGTATGCGGGATTGCGCGTATACTAACAATCAATGAAATAACCCTCCATATATTTCAACTGATTTCCATCCAAATTTTTATATGTAAATAAATTTCAATTCTTAAGGGTTTTCCATTGAGTGGTTTTAAACCCATCGGTCTGGCAAACCTGTCAGCTGTTAAATATCTGTCATCTGAAGTGTTATTTATTTACTGAAAGGTTTGCAATTTACGAATATGGATCGGTTAACGACCAAAGAACGCGTAAAAATAGTTAAAACTTACTATAAAAAAGTGGTGATTCAAACGCGAGCACTTTTCGTGTATTGCCATGTGTTCATAGTCGTCTTAATCGATCTACTGTGTAAGAAATCGGCAAGATTATGAAGAATTTTAAGGAGATTGGAGGCGTTACAGATGCGTTCAGGCCTATACATCATAGCAATGTACGCACGGCCGAAAATATCTCTTCTGTTGGTGAATTCGGATGATCCGAATTATCATACTGCGCTATGGCAGTATGATAATCGACTTTTTTAAGCATGCTATTGAGGATTATACACTAGATGATATTTGGTTTCAACAAGAAGGTACCACGATCCACATAACACGACCGATATTGGCTTTATCGCTTGAAAAGTTTCCGGAAAGCATAATTTCAATTGACCACTAAGATCATGTGATTTGACGCCGTCAGACTTTTTTTTTTGGGTTGCGTCAAAGACCGTGTTTACGCGGATAATCCCCAAATGTTGGAGCAGTTGAAAACGAACAGACCCGACTAAAGAGGTCGAAAACAACCTCAAAAGGATCCACTGGTGCAACCAATCCAGAGGCGGTCATTTTTATAACATTGTATTCCGTACATTATGGCAAGATCCAGTAAAAGTTTCATCAAAATCATAGTTTTATGAGTGTTTTATTTAACCTCACTTTTGAAACTGAAAAATAATAACCCTTTATAAGACACACTGTTTGCCTGGTCAATCATTTCACTGATTTTTAATCGCTGCGAGATCGGAGCTTGGTAAGAGGAGCTCCCACGTTGGACATTTCAGAAAAATGCGTTTCATGTTCAAGACTCAGTGATCATTCAATACTCATATGATCCAATGTTTAATGATGACGTCAGTTTGAGAAACTTTTGCCAGACTTTAATACTCGTAGTGCATCAACGAGATATGCGATCGTAGAAAGTAATTTGCTTTTAATGGAGTTCGAAATCAGGAACATATCCATAATAGCCGCCTGTGCTAAATGTAGTCCAACGGACACACAACACGTTTATATACGAAATTTGAATTTGGGAACAATAAGGTGAGGCGATTTTAGTATGATTTGGTATTTTAATGTGTTTTATCCTAAACGTGGAGTTAATATTTTTCCGAAACAAAGACATTATGCTATTGTATTCAACTTAGTAGTGATTTATGACTGGTATAATAATATTAATAGGATGTCCATCAAAATTAAATCATGAAATGAAACTTTAAATGGAAATTATTAGTTTCAGGTGCAACCCTTTGCACTTCAAATAAAATTGTTGTGTTTCAAATAGATTTTTTTACATCAAATTAAAGATCGCAATTTTTAAAACTCATAAGAGTAGGCACGAAAAGGGCCCACATTTGAATTGTCACTTCTGTAGTAAGTTTTAACTATTTTTAAGCGTTCTTTGGTTGTCCAACGATCCATATTCGTAAATGGCAAACATTTTACTAAATAAGTAACACTTTAGATGACAGGTATTTAACAGCTGATAGCTTTGTGAGACCGGCGGTTTTAAAATCATCATAGGCTCGATGCCACCCTAAATATACGTTGCAGAATGGATAGTTAAAATTCATAAGAGTAGATTCTTAAAGTATACTTAAATGAATAAAGAGCATAAATCGAACATGGAACGAACATAAAAATAAAATCGAATTCAGTGGTCCTCTATGCCTCTGTCTAATTCGTCACACCGAGTTTTATTAAAAACTCAGAAACACAACCTAACCCGACGTCGTAAGCTTTATTACTGCAACAATGATTCACATCTTCATCTATTCACAGAACGCGAACGTTGCTAAAGCAATAAACACGTTTTTATGGACTTGACCTCTCAACTGTCTGTATAAACTCATGCAGCATATTATTTATGCGGCCATGGAGGCTCCAATAACCAATTTTTCCTTGCCAGTTACCGTTGTTAAGGAGGTTGTGAAATTAAGATTTATCACAACCGAATTTATTTTTTTTTGCCTGGAGAAATTTTTGTTTTTAAATCACTTGTTTTTTCAATACTAATTGTTTTTTTTTATGAAGATGACAACAATATTACTCGAAGTGATTCATTCTGTACAGTAATCTGACACTCCTGGACAGAGCTATGCTAGTTGCTTTTGAACCTTGAGAAGACTGCAGTAACATCTCCAACTTTTCGAACAAAACTATTCGTGTAGTTAGTATAGGCAAGTAACATGTTAGTTTTGTGGAAAAGTATTATCTTCATAATTTCGTTAATAGAATTGCATGACAGATTGTACATACTGTACAGTCATTGGACACTCCTGGACAGAGTTGTTTGCCTTTGAACATTGAGAAGGCTGCAGTAACATCTTAAACCTTTCGAATAAAGCTTTCTTGTAGCCAGTATAGGCAAGTGACATGTTACTATTGTGAAAAAGTATTCTCTTTATAATTTCGTTAGTAGGATTGCATGCCAGAATGCCGCTTTGCCTTATATTATGAAACCATCTATGTAAAATAAAAATGTAGTAGCTATTAACTTCAGTACTTTTTTAAACAGCAATATTGAAACCAAATGTTATTCTGTTGATATTTTGATATTAAGTTATATCGCTTAAGCAGTTCTAAAGACTTTTAAGACTCTGTTGGCAGTATAAGCCTTAATGAATTTATTTAAAAGTAGCATCATTTGCGGTTATTCTTTAATGGTAGTGTCTTTCATGGTCGGTTGGAAGGTTATTATGCCATCATTATTTAAAGACTTTTAACGCTTTGGCAAATGTATGACAACTATCTGATGTTCTCTTCTTCTTTTTGTCAAAAGCTTCCTTATAAGGTTGAAAAGTTTTCATGCTCACTATTTAAAGACTTTTTTTTTTAACACTGTGGCAAATGTATGACAACTATCTGATGTTTTCTTGTTCTTTTAGTCAGAGGCCTCCTCATCCACTATCTACACTATCTCATTTGAATGAAACTTTAGCGTTGTTTTCATCGAGAACCAATTGTTTGAACAAAACGATAATTTACCTAAGCCAGATTAATGGCTTCAAATGAAATGTACGAGTATCATTTGAAACTTTACAACCCTTTCATTAAGCACTTAAACAATAAAGTGCAAACCGAAGTAATCACAGCTCTGAAGTGGCTTTTGTAAATAACGTAACCAGCATGCAAAGTGCTTGGCATAACATCCTCGTAGAGAAACCAAAATGCTCGTAAGTACTTAAAGAGCTGAACAAGAGTAATTCATGATGTTTTTCTCGTTAATGCATAAAAATGAAAATTTAATTAAAAATTTTTACGAAACTTAAGTTGGTGGATGATGACAACGTTAACCTTGTTGAGTTTTTGGATTAACGCTGCTACTTGCTTACTTGCAAAGATACACGCACACACGCACACACATACAGAAACGGTTTATTATATGCGTATTGCAACACACATCCACATTGTGTACGAGTATATTCAGGCGTTGAACCGGGATAAACATTTAATCATTGGAAGAGGATAACATTTAACTTACACACAAGAAAGATGTAAATATCATCTCGAGGGGAACTTATTTACGACAGCATCTTATTAATATCATAAATAAATTGTTTCCTTCATCGTTATTTGTTGCCGAATATCCAAATAACCAGACGTTACAAGATACGCGCTTAGCAGTTCAGTTCATTGTAGTTTAATGGTCGGTGCTACAGTGCGTATGATAAATATTGTTTAATTCATTGATTGCGGCAGTGTTGCCAAAGCTTCGTAAGGTTATTTAGAGCAAAGAGAGATAAAAGAAGGGGTTTACTGCCTTTTAAGCATATTTCTCACATTATGACTACCCCGTACAAACAGTAAAGAGGTCTAAAGTTTTCTAATTATCGAGAAAACGACTGTCGAATTATATATTTTGCTTGCATTTGAAAATTTAAAATACAATAATTTTAAAACCGACCGTGGCGCGATGGTGTTCGCATAGTACATGCGACTATTGTTCGCATAACAACGGGTTCAGTCCCGCATACAGTTGCCTGTCTTTATTTGAACTGCAGTCACCTCGATGTGGCTGATGAGTACTTCCAGTAGTCGTGCAATCGACAAGTCTTGTAAATGCTTCCAAACTGTAAACATCATGCGACTATTGTTCGCATAATAACGGGTTCAATCCCGCATACAGTTGCATGTCTTTATTTAAGCTGCATTCACCTCAGTGTGTCTGATGAATACTTTGAGTAGTCGGGCAATCGACATGTCTTGTAAATGCTTCCAAACTGTGACGTTAAGAATCGTCGTTAAACTGTAGACCCCGTTGAGTGAGTCTAAAAATAGAATGCGTGTAAGCTCACTGAATGTGGAAAACGCTTCCTTGAAAGGATTTTTTTTTGTAATTTTAAAATATGTTTAACGTTATTTAGAAATAAGGTTTCATAGGATTTTACATCCATCGTAAGTACGATAACGCTTTAAATGTACGTTGGAATATGCATTATTAGTTTCGCAGGATCATATACAGATAGAGATATTAACAATAATCTTGTAATTTAATCTTGATTATCAATCTTATTTAGAAATAAAATCTCTTAAGATTTTACTGGGTTATCCAGTTTTCGGTCTCAAAAATAAAGTTAAATAGCTAACATAAAGCTATGATTTCGATGATGCTTTTAGTTCATTATAATGCTTGGAAATTGTCATTATGTACGAAATAAAATGTCATTTAAATGACCACATCTGGATTGGTTGCAGCGGTGGTTTCTTCTGAGGATCCTTTTTTCGACCACTTTTTCGCATATTTCGAGCAGTATCTCGGCGATATCTTGACGAATGTTGGCGAATTGTTCTAGGCTTGGCAATTATGCAAGCGAAAATTGTCTTTGACGTAGTTTCATAAAAAAGGATTAATGGTGTCAAATCGCTTGATTTTTGGTCTGTTGACGTCGTGAAAACGTGAAATTACGCTTTCTGGAAACTTCTTATGTAAAAAGCAAAAAATCGGTTGTGTTTTGTGACTCGTGGCACCATCTTGTTGAAGTAATATATCTTCCAGTTGATAATCTTCAATTGCAGGCCATAAAAAAGTCTGTTAATATACGGCCATAGCGCTTTGAATTGATGGTAGCGGTTCGCAACATTTCCTAATGGTTCTTCAGTAACAGAAGCGATATTTTCAGCAGAGCCTGAATTGCTATCATGCTCAGGTCTGATTACGTCTGTAACGCTTCCAATCTCATCAAATTTTTTATAATCTTGCCGATTACTTGCACAGTAGGTCGGTTATGACAACCATAATCATCCCGTAATGCACAAAAGGAGTCCACTTCTGAAGCACCACTTTTGTAGTAAATTTTGACTGTTTTTTACGCGTTCGGCTTCGGCTGTTAAACGATATTCGCAAATCTTGGCAAACCTTTGACCAAATAAACAACACTTCACATGACAGGTATTTAACAGCTGACAGCCTTGCCAGACCGGTGGTTTTGAAATCACTAAATGGATAATCCTGTACATTTATTGTAGGCTCGATATCAGCATAAATATACCTATATGTTGTAGAATGCATAGTTAGTTCCGTAGGATCATGTATGCAGAGGGATTTTAACGAATGTCTTGGAATTTAATCATAATTGTCGACGGATCTCAGTTGATCGTTGATATAACAATATTATGTCCAAGCTGCATAACACGTATTTCTATTACGTTGCTGCATATGACGGCTGTAGCCGTCGTGCACATTTTAATCAATAAAAATAGAACAGCACTAATTAATTGTTAGGTAATACATCGAAAAAAGGGTGTAGCATGCCAGACGGCATATTTAATGATTTACCGCTTCGAAATATTTGGGCATATAGAGTCATAAACAATTGAAAACAAATATACGTTTCTAAGCCCTATTGTCGAACTACAAGTGTGCGGTAACGTGTTAAAAAATAATCCAAGAATAGAAAGAATATTGCTCGCTGCTATTTCACATAAGCCATTTAAAGACTTTTTCAGTGACAGTGACATAACGAAATTTTTGTTTAAAAAATGTCTTAATAACATTTTAAGCTTGTATTACAGTATAGCAGCTGAGAAACATTTCGAACAATTTTCTGATTTGTTTGGAATTTAGTATACGTATTTTGTGTTCAAATATTTATACATTTTTATTAAGCACCAAATTAATTTGGTTGTTTTCCCCCTTTCTATACGAGCATATATTTGAAAATGTTTTATTTTTTCTTAATTCCACGTATTGCAGCGAAACAAAGAGGGATTTTGGGATTTGTTTTAAGGCTTTTCTAAAGCGTACCGTTGGCAACACTGCATCAGCCTACATGCTGTATGTGTACATATGCATGACTTTATGCGTTAATAAATAATAATCATACGTCATGACAAGCGTTAGTAAAAATACAAAATGTGTATTATTAATACACACATAATTATTGTTAATAATAAATACCAGCAATTATCATATCAAATTTAATATTACCATATACAATCATTACGAAGTAAATGCTTGTTTGTATACAATAATAAATGTGGTTCACTTGTAATTAAGTCGATTTCACCCTCCAATTCTAGCATGATCCGCCATCTATCGTCTACCATTTACAACAAACTTGTATAGGTGACCCATTTATTCTTAGTTAATGTTTAATCGCAATAAAAAAAACTCCTGATCTAGTCATTCGATAATTAACATATATGCACGTCGAAAGCCCATAATGCAAAATGGCCACAAGTAACATTAAGGTAATAAAAATAATAATAAAAGTAATAATAATTGTAAATGTGATACATTGCAATTCGGCTAACTGCAAAGGAAAAAAAAAAACAATATTATGGTTCATAATTTTACAATCTGATGAGCGTAGCTGATGAATTGATATGATTTTAAAGTAGCAAAATTTGCATATGAACGAACACCTGGCGGTATTATGCGAAATATTAATAATAAAGAGGCTGATAGGGGGTAGAACAAAATTTCACAGGAAAAAAACGGGAAACAGGCATTGTTTTTTTTGTGTTTTTAATTATACGTTATTTGTAAGCAGTTTTTTGCCTTTACAGAGTATATTTTATAGCAATAACAGGGAGTAGATATTGACAGATATAGATTAGATACAGATATCATACATGTTTGTAGTTTTACAAAGCAATCTGTGTCCTTGTTCAAATAACAACTCATAGTTGCAAGCAATACTCTAAACATTTTCAAATGTATCAGTACAGGTTTACAGTTTTACGTAGCTCTTCAACTATTTGTATTACAATTTTAGTCGCCACTATCACTGACCTCGATCTGTGTGCGTTTTTAGAAATATTCTCGTTTATTTGCATGCAAGAGAAAATGTTTACAAATTTAATTTGAAGTATGTTTACAAGGGTTCCTGTGTCCCGTAATATTAAAATTGCAATTGGGGAGTATCTCTATAGCCTGAACATGTTTTTTATTGCCACAAATGGCAAGAAATTGTGGATGTGACACGCTATTATTTTCCTTACTAACCAACACAGTCACCAACACATACTACTGCAATACAGTACTCTTTGCTCTCTTTGCTCATTAAACGTAGGACACAACCATTGAAGGCCACTTTCATTTATGTGTCACCTAGATCTGGAAGATCTTTTAAGAAAATAGTTCACTATTTCTGTAGACGCTTTTTTCAAACTCCATCAATAAAAATTAAGTTAGTAAAGACGAAACCTTCAGATTCGGAAGGCCCCCATTTTATTTTACATAGAAAGTGTCTCTACGTGATTTGGTTATGTTCTCGATAAGTATAATGCTGGCAACACCGCCATCTGAAAAATGTGGCGGATAGAACAAGAAGGTGCACGACGTGAAATTTCTCTAATTCCGCAGACGCTTTCCAAACTGCGTCAGTGCAAACAAAGGGAATAAAAAGGAAGCCTTCAGATGTTGATGGACCACGTTTTTTTACATAGAAAGTGTCTACGTGGTTTGGTTATGTTCTCGATAAGTATAATGCTGGCAACACCGCCATCTAAAAAATGTGGCGGATAGAACAAGAAGGTGCACGACGTAAAATTTCTCTAATTCCGCAGACGCTTTCCAAACTGTGTCAGTGCAAACAAAGGGAATAAAAAGGAAGCCTTCAGATGTTGATGGCCCCCATTTTTTTTTTTACATAGAAAATGTCTTTACGTGATTTGGTTATGTGCTCGACAAGTACGATGCTGGCAACACCGTCATTCAAAAAATGTGGCGGACAGAACAAGAAGGTGCACGACGTAAACTTTCTCTAATTCTGTAGACGCCTTCCAAACTTCATCAATACAAATAAAGGGAATAAAGAGGAAGCCTTCAGATGTTTCAAATGGTCTAATAGGTATGATTCCGAAATATAATTCGCATTCACTTAACTGCAGCTCAAAAAATTCAGCAATATTGTTTCAAACATTCAAAGTGTCCAATAAAACGAAGTAAGCTATTGAGAAAAATCAAACTTAAAAAACCAAATATTATAGTTTCTGTTAAGAGGAGTTTTTAACGATTGCAACTGATTCCGATATTAAATTTTACGAATTTAAGAGACTTGCTTAAAATATCAGAGAAATATACACTTCCGAAAATATATTTCGAGCTGTAGAATATAACCGATACATATGAAGTGACTTAATGGGGCATAAAGCTCGAACAGAACCCGCAGATACCGGCATAGTAACTGGCACCTGGCTAACGGCGTCTGTGGATGATACGAAAAATTCAACAAAATTAAAAGATTATTAGAAGATTATCGCTTAATGTAACGACAGAGCTCTTTCCCGGCGAACAAACTACAGCTGTATTAGATATCATTTCTATTCATACTACTATAGAAACCATACGGCTAAAGACAGCGCGCTTTTTTTTTTAAGCGCCAGTCTGATGTGTTGTTTACAAGCTTAAGGAAAGATATCGGGTTTCGTCATAAATGCAACAGCGTTATTGCTTTGTATTTGGCTAGAAAATCGCAACCAGTCATTATAACATAATGTTTATGTGTAGGACTATTACATGTTACAACATCAGGCAGGTGGACATCCAAAAACAGGAATATCAATAAAAATAATTCTAAAGACGATGGTCAGAATTTAACATAATTCACAACAAAATACAGTGCAATTGGCGAATATTTCGAATATGTCTGCTCGTAGCATGGGGCGCACGTTAAAAAATTAACTACGTTTGAAACCCTACAAAATACAAAAAGTGAATAAAAGCCAGTTTGTCTGGCGATGCTAAATTTGCGCGTTGGTGACAAGCTTCAAAATTTGATCTTCTTTTCTGATGACTGATAATAGGATGATATCATATATTGGGAAATTTTTTGAGATTTAAGTTTTTCAGTTTGGCAGCACTGGTTGGTAATGACGTCCAATCGTCATTTGTCAAAGTGAAAAGTGTACTGCATACTCTGCCATTTCATCATGGAAAGACTAACAAACGGGCAACAATTGCAAATCGTTGAAATTTATTATCAAAATCCGTGCTCTGTGACAAATGTGCATCGACTATTTTATGGTCGTCATAATCGACCTGCTGAATCGACAATTCGTATTGTTATCTCCAAATTTCGCCCCAAATTTACTTTGTTGGACATGAAACCAGCGACTCGTTTGCGTAGAGTGCGAAGATGGGAAGAAAATATTGCAGCCGTAGCGACCAGTGTTAATGACGATCGTGAAATGTCAATTCGTAGCCGTTCTCAGCGATTGGGCTTGTGTTACTCAACCACAAGGAACTTTATTTTTGCTCCAATTGGCTGAGTTGAACTTGGTTGACATTTGGTTTTATCACGACGGTGCTGCATAACACACTGCTCGTAAAACAATGGATACGTTGAGAGATAAATTTGGTGAGCAGCTTATCTCTCGATTTGGTCCTGTGAGTTGGCCCCCAAGATCTTGCGATTTAACGCCTCTTGATTATTTCTTGTGGGGTTATGTCAAGTCGTTAGTCCGAACACTATTGAAGCCTTACAGGATAACATGACACGCGTTATTCGTGGAATACAGGCCGAAATGCTCGAAAAAGTGACGAACAATTGGACCTTCCGATTGAACATTTTGAAACGGAGCCGCGGACAACATTTACATGAAGTTATCTTTAAAAATTAAATGACAGAGACATTTATCGATTCCAATAACAAATTGTAATATATGATGCAAATTTGAGTGTTTTGTTCGATTTGAAAAAAACTATGATTAAAAAATCACCCTATATGATTAGAGTGAAAATCAGAAGACCATTTAGAAAATCAAAAGACCATGTTCCTGTGTCAATGGGTGCTGTAACTGTAACTGTAACTGCAATTACTCATATTCATTGAATAGGCCAAAAAGCAAATCAATAAATCCGTAGTGAAAAGATTTCAAACGATGCTTTGCTACCTTGGGCACTTAATCAATTCATCCTATAAAGCCTCTGAAACTCAAGGTTTGTTTTTTAAAAGAAAAAGTTCCCAACTTAACATTTTCACAATAATGGCCACCATATTTTCCACCCAAGCTTTAAACCCAAATGATTTTTCCATATGGCCTATTCTGGAGCTCAAAAATGTGAAATGTTGAAGCCTTTCCAACCTATCCGCATTAAAGGTGGTGGCTACTCTTTTTTTTTTAATTCGAACTGTTTTTACGATATGCTGAAGTTTTTAAATAAAAAAAGGAAAATTAACAAAATCACAGTACTTTTAATGGGTTACACTTCGGTTGTAGGAAATTTGTGATGAAACTTTGTCCTTCATTTTTATGTGGTGGTTTTAGGGTTGTGCGAATAAAGAGTTGCATTCCAACATCGGTGATGCAATCAAAGAATTGCTTTGACTGAACTTAAAGAGATACAAATATTTCAGTTTGAAAACCCTTGATAATGATCTTGATGGGTGATGAAAAGAGAGCGCTTAGAAGAGCTCCCTCGTAATTTCAAGCGGCGAATTGTTGAATGTGCACAGACGACGGAACAGCTGCGGATAATTTTCTATGTACGGGCTTTTAATAAATGATCGATAAAAATTTAAGTAAGTAAAACGTTGAGAAGTTATTGCAAAAGTTGAAATGTAATTGCTGTAATTACACAACCATGCATTAAACGAATTACAATTCGCCTTTTTTTGGGATAATATTAAAAAGGGTTATCACTGAAATATTAGCAAATATATTTCAATTCAAAACTTCTATTTATTATTGCAGCTATATTTGAATTTTGTCTACTTGGCCAATTACTCCGCTCTCACAAATAACCATTTAAAGAATTCTTCCAGAGTGCTTAAAGCACAATTTTGTACCATCGGTGTCCTTTTAAATTGATATGAAATATTATGCGGATATGTCTGTGTGTGTCAGATGACTATGACGTTGATACCTATAAACCCGTTTTCAGTTTACCAGGAATTGAAGATGAAGAAAGAGGAAAAATATCGTAAACAGGAAGGACAGCGACACAACTACATCACAGCGGCACAAACACACACACACACTCATACACTTCGTTCTCTCCCTTTTTGTTTGATGGCGTCGCCATGGCGCCAACCAATAATAGCCATAGAAAAGCTAAATAAACAATTAAAATGTTATTTGCCAAACATGACAACAAACACTCGTTGTTACCCAGCTGTGTAGGTCAGCTTGTCTACGAGGAGATGAAACTGAGTGGAAAATGTGTCCATGGCCTTCGACATAATCTCAATTGCAGCAATGGGAATGTCGTTGATGTTTTCTTTGTTTTATTTAATTGTTGTTTGTTCGTATTTTCCTCTTGGTATATTTTGCATTCAAAAGTGTATCAACTGCCGCGTCTCCGTTGTTGTTTGGGCTTAACAATTGCGGTCATATATCATTGTGGCCCAGTTATGTGGATTTTGTCCTTCTTCTTCCTGGTTTGTTTGTGGCTCTGGCCGACAAATTTTAACCCCCGTTTTCCCCGTCTAATGTTGAGGTTGATTTCGCATTCAAAAGTGTATCAACTGGCTCGTCTCCGTTGTTGTTTCGTCTTAACAATTGCGGTCATATATCATCGTGGCCCAGTCATGTGAATTTCGTCCTTCTTCCTGACCTGCTTGCGGCTCTGGCTGACAACTTTTAACCCTTTTCCCCAGCTGATGTTGTGGTCGATTTTTGTGGACATTAATTGTATTTCGTCGGCCTTCATATTACGTGATGCGAATTTATCTGTGTATATTTTATCTTTATTAGATTTGAGTTAAGCAGAGAATTTAATAAAGTATAAATTGTGTTTAGTCTTCGAAGCGGAATTGACCCGGCTGGGGCAATTGAATTTGTACAAATCATCGCTGTGCTGTGGTATCACATAATCGCCAGTTCAGTCTCCTTTTAGTATTGAATTGTGTAAAGACATAGGGGGGATGAACAGAAGAAGAAAAGTTACGTTGAGACTGTAACGTGTTCGATTGCCATCATCAAATATTGTCGAAAATGAGCTTCAAAAGTTAGTAATTCGATGTTATTGTGATCATGAGTAATGTGAGTGGAATGATTTCCAAACTATTTTGGAAGTTTTGTTATGTTGAAGTTTTAACAATGATAGCAAAATTGTGATGCAACACAAACTTTGCTCGCTTCGCATTTACAGCTCTGCACTTTAGTAGAGTAAAAAGTTATATTCTGCATTACAACTCTCGGGTTGTTTATTGAAATCAAAGGGGGGAAGTAAATAATGGCATCATTAGATATGATTGTGATTCGAAGAAAACTTGTTAACGATCGATTGGAATCAAAAAACTAGTTTGTAATGTTTATAGCCGAAAACATGGAAACAAGGGAGGAAATGATCATTCATACAGATTTTGTTTTAAAGAAATATAATGGCGACAGGGAGTAGAGAAGTAAAGCCTGTCAGAGAAAGAAGGGATTTTGATGCCAAACTCGGCAAAATGATGGGTTTGAGGTAAAATGTAATGGAATTTGATGGATTTACATTTTCAAATTTGAGATAATAAGTATTTTTAAAGAAACTATTATTTGAAATATTGTGTACATCAATTCGCCACTGGCCAATTCAGCTGTAATTCACAGATCATTATACGGGTTTCTGAAAGACTCTGGAATGCTGATAACAAATCGATCATCAGAATTACTCTATAGTTTACTGCTGCAGTGCTACATTTGATAAAATAGGAGAAAAAATTAAATTTTTTGGCAATTTGTGATGTACAAGTTTATCCATTTAGTGGTTTCAAAACCGACGGCCTGACAAGGCTGACAGCTGTCAAATACCTGTCATCTGAAGTGTTATTTATTTAGTGAAAGATTTGCTATTTACGAATTAGAATCTCTTAACAACCGAAAAACGTGTAAAAATTATTAAAACTTAATGCAAAAGTGGTGATTAAAACGTGATTCAACACGACCGATTTTAGCTTCATTGCATGAAACGTTTCCAGAAAGCGTAATTTCACGTTTTGGCGACGTAAATTATCCACCACTAAGACCATGCGATTTGATTCCGTTAGTCTTTCTTCTTGTAGAGCGACGTCAAGGACCACGTTTATGCAGGTAATCCCCAAAACGTACCGCCCGAAATGCGCGAAAAAGTGGTCGAAAACTACCTCAAAAGGATCCACTGCTGCGAACAATTCGGATGCGGACAAGGTTTAAGCATTATAGTGACATAAAAGTTTTATCGAAATCTTAGCTTTATGTGTGTTTTATTTAACTTTACTTTTGAAACCGAAATGGATAAACCGTTATAAAAAAAATCAAATCTTATGTTTTATTTATAATAATTTAGGGAAGGCTTGAAGGATGTTTCTATTATGACAAATCGAATTGTAAACATTCAATACATATTTATGAATTCTACCTTTACATTTTGAGCAAAGTGATTATTATAAATTTTTGTTAATACTAAACACGAATTATATTTTTTTTTTTCTTAAAGCGGAAACTCATATTTTTATAAATTCCAATTTATGTTTCAGGAATCTTAAATTGCAAATAATAATTTTTCATTTATTCTGAGACATTTTACAATCTTATTAGTGCATATATACAAAACATATGTTTCGGAAATTACAAATTGCATTGCAATTTGTTTCGTAGAAAATGTTCTTAACAATTATCTGAAAAACAAAATCAAATTTTTAAGTCACATTAATCATTCTTGAGTAGATACAATGATATCAAAAGGTGTCACATTTTGCAAAAATTATATATTAGCAACTAATTTCCCGCTGTTTGCCAATAGATGGCGCCAGCTGTAAGTGCTAGTCGATTCTATGATAACCTAAACGCCATGAGCCAAAGCTTAGGCATATGGTAAACATACCGCCTCGACACAGTAGTGATTTTCTTTGGACGTTATATTCTTTTGGTTTTGTGAATATGTATGATTTTGTGCCAAATAATCATTATATGCGGGAAGTATTGATTTTCTTCAATCAATCGAAGAAAACGGTTGCAGAAGCTCATCGAGAGCTTTAGAAAGTTAACGGAGATGCTGCTTTAAGCGAAACAACGTGTCGATATTGGTTCCGTCACTTTAAAGACGGTGATTTTGATGTTGACCACCATTCGCGTGAAGGAAGACGAAAAATCTTCGAAGACACTGAATTGATGGCATTGCTTGATGAGGATCTGTGTCGAATACAAGTAGAGCTTGCTTCATTATTAGGAGTTAGCCGCCAAGCCATTTCCAGCGATTGCGTTCGATGGGAATGATTGAAAAGCAAGGAATTTGTGTTCTTTATGAGCTGAAGCCAAGGAACATTGAACATTGATTTTTCGCTTGTGATGAACTGCTTCAGCAACAAAAAAGAAGGGTTTTCTTTATCGTATTGTAATGGGCGATGAAAAATGGAATCATTGTAGCAATCCGAAGAAAAGAAAGTCATGGAAGCTGCCCGGTCATGCTTTTACGTCGTCGCCTCGGCCAAACATTCACGCTACGAAGGCTATGTTCTAGATTTGGTGGGACCAGCTCGGTGTTATTTATTACGAGCTGATAGATTAGCACATAATTTCACTTCAATAAGGAGAACATATTATGCCTTCCTTCTTGAACAAGTATTTAGTTAGTGCAATTAATTTTTATTTCATTCATAAAATTTTTATGAAGTTTGGTTTTACAAATTTAAGACTACTGTGTATTTGAAATTTTACGGGAATGCGTAAGTGAAAAGAACGGCGAAATTGCATTCCCTAGTTGGGACTGCTTCTGTCATTTGTATTCTCTACAATTCATTATTTTGAAAGTTAATTTCCTTCGTGCAAAAGTGATGTGATATGAATGCATATTCATTCATTTTTACGAATTCATTTTCAGCAGTTTGTCGTAGTTCTTCTCTGATTTAGAGGACGTTTTCGTTATTATATTTTTAGCCTTTTGGTCCAGATGGAGATCAGTTAGTCAGCTGGAAATCAGCCAATTTTATATATACATGCATATATTATATGTATATGGATTATATCGCGTAGTTGTTATGAACCTTAAGGAGGTTACGCATGTCTTACTATTAAGGACATTATAAGTTTGCTCGCACTACCCATTTGGTGACAGAAACCGGACAAAATGAGTCACTCTTATTGATATTACATAACTGTTTGCACAATAAAAATTTCTGTGGAAAAAAATCCATTTCAGGAAATGTTAAATAACACCGGAAATATGAAATATATCACCGTTTTAAAATGACGTTTGAAAAATATGTAAAATTGCAAACTCACACATGCGCCCGCAATCAACACTTGTTCTAAATACCAACACTTGGACAAATGTTCCGGCAGAAAGTGAAACAATGACAATATTCCATATCCGGGGGAGGCAAAAACGAAACAACCACAAACAAATAACAGTTAAATGCCGGCGATTGCTTTGACTCATTAATAGAAACATGTGCAACCATACACATACACGTGCACATCTAACAACAACACCAATAACAATAATAACCTAAGGCCAGGCTGGAGAAATGAACTTTTGTTTGGGCACAACCATGCCAAACAACAAAAACCTCGGTGTGCTGCCACTAAACTAGAGCGTAAGGGACGTTTGCAACTCAGTTGTTATTTGTACGCTGCCGCTGGCAGAAATTCTATACGGGGGCAGTGCCTCGTAATGAGATATTGGGGTAACGCAAAATTTACTCGCACAACAAAAAATGTGTTGCCTGCCCTCATTTGTAATTCCAACGAAAGGTACATTGACAGACTGACCAAGCACATTTTTTATTTTATTTTGATTTTTGTATCATGTTCCGTGCTCTATAATTGGCATGTTCAGTTGGGGCTGCAGAGTTACAGAGTTACCTTACCCTAAGGGCAAAACATGTTTGTTTTTGTTTGCCAAATCTATCGGATAATTGGATTTCTACGTGGGCCTTTAGAAATTTTTAGTATAAACTTATTTTATGCAACTCACGCAGTAACACTATCAAGTTCGCATAAGAGAAATGAGTTCACAAGCTGTTACACCTGTAGTTGTGATCACAGATGTTGAAGCGATGAAACGACATACATATGTATAAGGATATTGTAGTAGCTTGGTCATTCATCTATTGGTTTGTTGGATTTTCAACAAATTGAGAAATACAGCGTTATTCATTTAGTGGTTTCAAAAGCGCCGGTCTGGCAAGGCTGTTCAGCTGTTACATACCTGTCATCTGAAGTGTTATTTACTTAGGGAAATGTTTGCCATTTACGAATATGGATCGTTTAATAAGCGAAGAACGAGTGAAAATAGGTAAAACTTACTCGTGCATTACGCGGTGATTATAGTTAGCATAATCGACCTACTATGCAAGGAATTGGCGAGATTATAAAGAAGTTTGAAAAGACTGGAAGCCTTACATATATGGTCTGTCCTGTGCATCATTACAATGTGCACACTGCCGAAAATATCGCTTTTGTTAATGAAAGTGGCAGATAATCCGAATTTAGATTCAGAGCGCTATGGCCGTGTGATAACCATATATATGCTCTGCAATTGAAGATTATGAACTGGACGATAAGTGGTTTCAACAAAAGAGTGCTGCGAGCTACACATCATGACCGATTTTGGCTTTATTAAATGCGAAGTTTCCAGAAAGCGTAATTTCACGTTTTGGCGATGTCGATTATGCGATTTGACGCCGTTAAACCTTTTATTGGTGGGATTGCATCAAAGACCGGGCTTACGCGAATAATTCTCAAATGTTGGAGCATTTGAAAACCAACATTCGTCAAGCTATCGCCGAGGTACAGACCGAAATGTGCGAAAACTTCCTGCAATCAATCCAGAGGCAGCCATTTAAATGACAATATACAGGATGGGCCATAAAGGTGTTAGCGGTTTAAATATTCAATTAAAAAAAAAACTACGAAACATAAAAAAAATATATTTGTATTTTTAAAAAGTAGAAGCATGGAATTTTTAAGACTTAAAAATAATGTTGTCCAAATGGCTTCCCTCGGCTGAACACTCTTGGAACCGAAGTCTCAAATTTTGGAAAACTCGTTGAAAAGTTGTTCTCGGTATTTTCTTACTTTCCCGAATATTGTTCCTCTTCAACTGCTCTAAATTGGTCGGATTATTCAATATCCCCCCTTTTCGAAATGAGTTTTCATTTTTCAGCAGCTCTATGGATACCCTAGCCGTATGACATGTGGCCCCATCCTGTTGAAACCACATCCTCAAAGTATTGCCTTAAAGTTCTTGCAAAGCTGGCACCAAAAAGTCTGCTAGCATGTTGCAATAATTGTTCGCTCTAACCGTCATCGCATGCCCTCTTTCGTCCTCAAAAAAGTATGGTCCAATAATACCGGTTGACGTTATCCCAGCCCACACAACAAGCTAAGGGCTGTGAAGTGGACGTTCATGCAAGCGTAGGGGATTAGTCTCGGACCAGAACCGACAATTTTGCTTGTTCACATGGCCATTAAGGTGAAAATTGGCCTCATCACTAAAAATCACGTTGTTGAAATTGTTGAACCGCTCTAGCATCAAATTGACAAAGTTAAGTCGGTTATTGGCATCATCGGGTTTTAATTCTTGGACTATCTGAATCTTATAAACCTTCAAATGCAAATCACGTTTCAAAATTCGTCATAAAGTTGTTCTTTTGACATCCAAAGACTGACTTCTCTTACGTGTTGACTGTTGCGGATTTCGCTGAACTGAAACACGAACACGCTCCACAATGTCGGCTGATCTTGCAGAAACTGGGCGACCACGAACCGTAATTGGTACTGTTGAGCCGGTTGTTTCGAACATTCTGATCCATTTTCGTATCACATTGGCGCTTGGAACTTCACTTAAATCGTGTAAACCGTGTTCATGCCGATACAAACGTCGTGCAGTAATCACTGATTTATTGTTTTCGTAATACGCTCGGACACAAAATGCACGCTGCACTCCCGTGTACGCCTCCATGGCGACTAAATTTCCAGGAAGCGGCGCAGCGAACAACATATCCCCCCGCCACCCCGCGCCGCGCGTTGCCGAGAAATTGAAGAATTAAATCGCCAACACTCATATGGCCCACCCTGTATTTCGTCCGTAATTTCATGGAAATCATAGCTTTATGAGCGATTTATTCAACTTTACTTTTGAAATCGAAAAATGGATAACTCGGTGTTTCCAGTTGCCGTAAAGATTCTTTGCATAGATTCTTTATCTCTTCTTAAATTTTTTTTTAAATATATGAGCGATCTCCATGCAAATTCAAAAGTGTAAGGTCTAAACGCCAGTCGTCCTTTGCCTCATGAATGACTATCGTTTCTGTGTTTCTTTGCATTTGTGGTGATTCGTTATGTGAATGGTAACAACGTGCTTTTTTGTTTTGAGGCCAGTGTAACAGTTTGCTGGGGAACTGAATTAATTTTCCCCTTTTTTCGTTCACCATTCAGCGTTGAATTTATAAAGGTTTTATGTTAATACAAAGCCACAAAACACTTGTGTATCTTACAATTTGCATTATTAAGCGTGGACTAACATAGATAAGGTATTAAACATGGGCACTTTTTCGTATTCAAATGAGATTTCTTTTCAATTTTTGAAGAGGGTAGAGAACGTGAATATGATTTCCATCCTGAGCTTTATGCGAGTGGCGAAAGATGTCATTTGGAATGTTTGCAACAACTTAACTTTTGTGGGGACCTTTAATAGTGAAGCCTATTTTGATAAAAATTCAACTCCATCGATGCCATTACAAAATTCAGCAGAATGTGGAAAATAGTGATGCAGATATAATTAATACCGGTTGTCCATCACCATGCATCATCATAAACAGAGTGGCGGATCGTGCTACGGTGTAACAATGACCGCAAATGGGAACTGTTGTTTAAAGATGTTGGAGGAGCTTTTTTTTACCCACATTTGTGCCAAAGACGTATCCGTTTCGACAGCATTTGGTTCTAGCAAGATGAAGCAATTGCTCACATAGCCAGACTGGTTATGGCGGGGCTCCAGCGAAGATTTCAAAACATATTAATATTCAGAAACTCCTCTATCCGCTTACCCCCAGATGTCACCTGAATTGACTGGTTCAGAGTTTTTTTTTTTTTTTATTGGGGTTGTGTCAAACAAGAGGTGTACAAAACGAATTTAACGAATTTGACTGAATTGAAAAAGCCCATTAAAATAATAATTGAGGCGATCCCACAATGAATAATTTTCTGGTCCCTCAAGCCGCAATGAATAATTTTTCTGATCAGGTGTCGCATTTGCTTGAAGGAGCATACAGGTCATTTACGGTCTATCATCTTCGAAAGCAATTAGTTATAAAAAATAAAATTTAATTTTCTATACAATAAAAAATAATAAAAATAGAAAAAAAATGGATAAAATACATTGATTTAAAAAAGAAACTTATTTTAATTTCATATTGTAGTGCAATTGGTGCGCCGTACTGCATTTTCAAAATTAAATGTAAGTTGAAATTGTTATTCTGATTTTAAAGTGAATTTTTAGGGAAGTCTTCTAATTTAATGACAGAAAGTCCCACAAAAGCAATTTGCCTCTATATTCTATATGCAAATCAAACATTTCGAAATTAGTTTCAAATTTGTACAAATGCAAAAAATATATAAAAATACTAGCCGAACCGGCAAACGTTGCTTTGCATTCAAATTTTATTTTTATTGGAAATGTTTCATGCCAATCGGCCTATTATAATAAGAAACGCCTATATTTGCAGAAGAACTTAAAATATGTTCACTCAACCGAAATACAAAATTCTGTTTAAATACCGTTAGCAGGAGCAGAAATAATTGCTTTTTAATTTGTGGTTTGTATGGGAGGTACCACGCCCCTTTGTCCAATTGGACCGAATTGTAAATCTAAACCGTCCCGGGCACCACCCAGATGCATATACAAAAATTTATGCAAAGCGGTCCAGCCGTTCTGGAGTTTTAAGCATCGGAACAAACCACGATTCATTTTTATATATATAGATTACAAAAATCTTAAAAGTATTGCTTTTGATTGCGGTTTCTGATGATAATTGCTACATACATTCACCATGCAGCCAATTTAGCCCATTTGTCAACAACTTAATATTCATCTTACAGGCAAATTCTAAACGACGATGTAAAAGTTGCTTCAGATGTTATAGAAATTCCATCAAAAATAATAATTATTTGTTACAGAGAGCCGCAGTTTTGTGTCTAATTGTTTTTTTTTTCCAAGAATATCATTACAATGAACAGTGTTAAAGACAACTCTAACTATTCGCAAACACAAAATGGTTTGGAAGTATTCATTACAGAAGCCGATCTCTCATTTAAGTTGAGAACAAAGCTATTGATTTTTTCTTCTAGATAAAAGGAGCCTCCTTAATCCAGCTACATATGGATTAATATTCGTCTTACAGACAAACTCTAAACGACGATGAAAAAAGTTGCTTCAAATATTATAGAAATTCCATCAAAAATTGCAATTTTTTGTTACAGAGAGCCATAGTTTTGTGTCTAATTGTTTTTTCTCCCGCAAGAACATCATTACAGTGACTATCCGGAAACAAAAAATGTTTCGGAAATATTCATTAAAGAAGCCAATCTTTAAATTAAATTGATTATATCGGTATTGATTTTGTTCTCCTATATAAAAGGAGCCTTCTTAATCCAGCTACATAGATCAAAAACTTAATATTCGTCCTACAGGCAAACTTTGACCGACGATGTAAATTGTTTCAGATATTATAGAAACTCCATCAAAAATTGCAATTCTTTGTTACAGAGAGCCATAGTTTCGTGTCTAATTGTTTTTCCCCCAAGAACATCATTACAAGGACTATCCGGAAACACAAAATGTTTTGGAAATATTCATTAAAGAAGCCAATCTTTAATTTAAGTTGGCAACATCGGTATTGATTTTTTCTTCTATACAAAGGGAGCCTCCTTAATCCAGCCACATAGATCAACAACTTAACATTCGTCTTACAGACGATGTAAAATTTGCTTCAGATATTGTAGAAATTTTACCAAAAGTAGCAATTCCTTGTAACAGAGAGCCGTAGTTCTGCGTCTAATTGTTTTTCGCCCAAGAACATCATTACAATGACTATCCGGAAACACGAAATGTTTTGAAAATATATATTAAAAAAGCCTTAATTTAAGTTGACAACATCGGTGTTGATGTTTTCTTCTATACAAAAGGAGCCTCCTTAACTACAGCTACATAGATCAATAACTTAACATCCCTCTTACAGGCAAACTTTGATCGACGATGTAAAATTTGCTGCAGATATTATAGAAATTCCATCAAAAATTGCAATTCTTTGTTACAGAGAGCCATAGTTTTGTGTCTAATTGTTTTTCCCCCAAGATCATCATTACAAGGACTATCCGCAAACACAAAATGTTTTGAAAATATTCGTTAAAGAAGCCAATCTTTAATTTAAATTGACAACATCGGTATTGATTTTGTTCTCCTATACAAAAGGAGCCTCCTTAATCCAGCTACATACATAAAACCATTTCAAAGTTAATCGGGCGACTGTTTCAGTTTCCAATTTAATAGCTTTATAAACTGTAATGAATATAATTCAATTAAAATTTCCACATTTGCAAAAATAACTCATACTTTGTAACAGCATAATCCTTTCAAACTTTTGAGCTTGCTTTATATTCAGGCTATTAAAATGATAGACTAACATGTGCTTTGTGGCATATTCTGATGAAACAGATTGCAAGCTGTCGACTGCAATTAAAATGTTTACAGTTCTATTATGCGGTAATAAACATTATGCGGGCATAAACATATTTCGAGTATGTTGCCAGCTACTGCATTATTAAGCTCAAACAAAAAGACAATAAATGAAAATGATTTGAAATTGTTAACATTTAAGAATCTTTTGTTTAAGCCGAGTAAAGTAAATTGTTGTTGTCGTTGTTGTTGCAAATGTTTAGCATTTTTTGTTGTTTGGATAACAAAAGAATGGGAAATACAAAAAGAAAAAAAGCCAACACTTGGAATAAAAGTTAAGCAACCACTCTTGTTGTTCCAATGAATCATGATGTCAGAGATTGCTGGCAAACTTCAATCCTATTTTGTGGGGTTGTACCGGTAATTCCCACTTACACAACTGCAGCCTATTGTTCTTCCTTCATGCCTTAGGATATGTGTAATGGGAAATGTCCTAAATCAGAGAATTGCCTTCTCCGATAGCCATAACCAGAGGCAGTGGTAGACAGACATTCGTTTAGTGAAAATATTTCATTTCCTTAATACACTAAGAACTGGAGGCTTCCATTTACCGATAACGGCTATATGGCCACATGTCCTTATGTGTATAAGGAGGACAGCTATCATTAGGTCTTAAGTGGTCCAGCTATTTTCTTTCGTGCATGCCGGCTATCACAATCTTAAATAATAAAAGTGTTGAGAACAAAGAACAAAAAGCTCTTTGGAAATTATCGCCCACCCGCTGCAGGTGAGCATATCTATGACTGAATGTTGTTATTGGCTCAGTTGTGGTCATGGTTGTGAATGCAAATGTAAGGAAGGAAGGATGGCCGGATCATGCATTTAATTTGCTTTGATGAGTATGTCCAACACAAACAATGTATGTTCCAGGCAAATATTTATCTTTTGCCACATCGGCAGCCCCTTTGCTACCGCCACCTTACCATGGTCGACGACTCCGATCCCAGGCACCAACATTGTATTGTGTGTTTATGTCTTGTTGGTGGATGTCCAAAGGATGGCTGATAAAGTCCTTGTACATACAATATACGGAAAGTATCCACTATACTTGTTAATAGCTGGCACAACGAGGGTCGTGTGGACAGTTTGAGTGTCATAGAGGTGCGTGTAGGTTTGTCTTCACATTGCCATCGTTTATGTTGGCTGGATACAGTATTGGTGAGGTTGCCGTAAGTGTTTTGCAAACATTTACTTGCTTTGTATCGTCGTAACCATCATTCCTGTGCAATTTATTGCTAACAACACTCAAAGTATTCGTTGGCAACATGACTACAGCTACAGCTTGCTGCACAATGGAATTATTGGAATAATTATTTTCCTTTAGCAGTAAAGCAAACTGTGTGCCGAAACGAAATGAGTTGGGAAAATTACAGCCGTTGTTGTTGGTGCCGTTGCTGTGGCAACTCTTAATATCGGTCAACAACACTGGGCATTTGTTGTTCTACTTTTGTGCAAAAATCAACTAATTTTGTTAGGTGAATTTTAGAATTATTAGTCTTACAGTTGAGTGGAATTCTTGGTAAGATATTAGAAAATGCGACGCACACATGTTGGTGCCTCACGAAGTCTGTAGAGCAGTTAGTTGCTGTATGACTGGCAATTTGTGAAGAAATTGAGAATGTTGTAAACAATTACGTAAATAACTCAAATTAGATGAGCATTTGTGGATGATGAAGTAGTACAACTTTGTTAGTTTTAGCAAGTATTGTGTTCAAAATATTTACATGTTCATTCTAATCTTTACGTAGTTTTAACTGTAAGGTTTTCCAAACATTACACTACTTATTTTGAGGAAAAATGTGAGCTACGTTGCTGCTTTGGCAGGGCATTGGAATCGGTTGATTAATTAAGAAAATTTGCGCATAGCAACGGCAGCAGTAGATATTTGATACATCACATCAGTTTTCACATGCAAACCATTCCGATGAGACAACGGAAAGCTGTCGCACATGCCTTAATGCGTTTCTATTCACATCATAAGGCATTTTTTAGAAATACATTTAGAGTTGTTTTAGCAGAATCTACATGCGAGTCCTCAATTTGTTAATTTACATTTGCATACATTTATTCAACCATTCTTCAATGTTAACACAATATTTTCGTTTGCATTTAGTAAAAGGATTCCCTCCCATATCCTTCTCTCTATTGTCATTTAAATACATTTCATTTTGTATTCATAAAGAGGCAAAGAAGACGTGCATATTGTTGCCCCCCCCCCCACCCTTCACTCAGATAAGGCACGAAGTGACAGAGAGGATGGATACAGGCTGGGGAGGTGACAGAGGCAAATTTAAATACATGACAATAGTAATGTGTATTCCGTTTTATCAAGACCAGGCAAACAGATGCGATGATGTGAAAAATCATCACAACATCATTAATAAAGTGATTCGTATGAAGGCATTTGTGTGTGTGTGTGAGTATGTGCACATATTGTATAATTCTCTTATATTTGTACAAAAGTACATTTGTATGGATGTTGTATTTACATTATGCAAACACAAATACACTCAAAAATAAAAAGTTCGGAAAAAACTGGAAAACATGTATAAGGAAACAAAATTAAGGTTTTCATTTTAAACGTGGACGATTCTTTTGCCAAGTGTGTATTGCTGAATCCCCCAAAGAACCATTAGATGGTTCAAAATTTAAACAGTCTTTAGAAAATGCCAAAAATGGAAACTAAAATGAATGAGCGCAGATTTCCAAATTTATCGTGCAACGAATTTCACCGGTTTTTTGAAGACACAAATTAAATTCAAAAGTTCACAAAGGTAAATTTCTTTTATACAATGTTTTAGAAATATTTTGCGAATATCCTTTTTATCATCATTTCCTTTCCAAATTTATCGTGCAACGAATTTCACCAGTCT
>JAHXMU010000034.1:284739-312468 GCA_019455685.1 Philornis downsi | reverse complement strand
TCATCATTTCCTTTCCAAATTTATCGTGCAACGAATTTCACCAGTCTTTGAAAACAAGAATTAAATTCAAAAGTTCAAAAAGGTAAATTTCTTTTACACAGTGTTTTAGAAATATTTTGCGAATATCCTTTTTATCATCATTTCCTCGAAATCCTTTAACTCCTTTTAAACGTTTAACTAGATCAGAAATATCTTGTTGAATTCCACTGAAGGCTACTAAAAATGTGATTCAGTTATATTCAAGTTTTGCATTTTGTTTTCTACGTTTTCAATAAAAGTCTATTAGCAAAAATTGAGCGCATGTGAGTCAAAATGAAATAATGTTCACTGGAAGGTAGGAGAGGATCATCATAAGGAGGAGGAGGAGATCATAATGTGCAATTTAACGGGTTATCCATTTTTCGTTTTCAAGTTCAAAGGCAATTAAAACACACACAAAGGTATGATTTATAGGTAGATCAAACTTTTATTTCATTATAATGTTTGGAGCTTGCCATTATGCACGAAATACAATGTCATTTAAAATGACCGCCTCTAGATTGATTGCAGCAGTACATCCTTTTGAGGTAGTTGTCGACAAAAATACGTCCCAATGACACCTGCAAACCATGGTTTTTCCACAGTCGCTTTCGGGTTCTCCGAGCACCATATGCGACAATTTTGTTAGCTGACGTAACTAACCATCGAGTGAGAAATGAGCTTCATCGCAAAAGAAAATTTGGTTCGACTGAAAGAACACGTTTGAATCACCACAATTCTGTGCACAGTAGGTCGATTATGGCGACCATAACCCCCTTAATGCACGAAAAGTGCCCACATTTGAATAACTACCTTTTTGCAACTATTTTTAAGCGTTTAAACGATTCATATTTGCAAATGGCAGCAAACCTTTCACTAAATAAATAACACTTCAAATGACAGCTATTTAACAGCTGAACAGCCTTGTCTGACTGGCGGTTTTGAATCCACTATATGGATAATCTTGTATACATGCTTCAGTTGATTTTCTTCTAAAAGGTACTAAGGGAGATATATGGAAAAGTAAAAGAGTCTCATATTCCTCAATCTCTATCGAGAATTTGTTCCACGTATTTGTGAAAACATTTGGTGCAGTATTTACTCACTTCTATCCAGATTTCTTAGTTTAGTTGTAAAAAAAAGAGACGAAAAGTAAAAGTAACTTTTAAAAAGGCAGACAGATGTCACATTTATAGAATGATTTATATCAAATGTAATTTTATGGTACTTTTTGATAGATTTCGATGAATGATTCTAGGATTCAGGAACGCATGAAAATCAGATATAGTAAATTGTTGTCTTCAACAAGCCCCAGTGAAATCTATTGGGCAATAGAAGAGCCTTATCCTGCACTTTGATTTGATGTTTTAAATTATTTCGCTCAACAACATGAAGGTTTTTTGAAACTTTGACGCATTATATAAAAAGAGCTTGACTACACGGCGGTCAGTTTTTTGGGGATAACATTGAATTCACATAGTGTTAATGAGGACTTTCATCACTGTAGTTGTAAATTTTCCATGAAGGTATTTGGTTATCTAAGTTCAGGGCGCCGACAATGCTTAAGCAATTTTTTAACTATAAAAAATTTTCAAAATCGTTGAATAAGATGAATGAATGAAATGAATGCTTGTGGGTTGGTCCCCAAGATCTTGCTATTTAACGCCTCTTGATTATTTCTTGTGGGGTTATGTCAAGTCGTTAGTCTATGTGGACCAGCCGAACACTATTGAAACCTTACAGGATAACACGCCTTATTCGTGGGATACAGGCCGAAATGCTCGAAAAAGTGACGAAAAATTGGACCTTCCGAATGGACATTTTGAGACGGAGCCGCGGACAAGATTTACATGAAATTATCTTTAAAAATTAAATGGCAAAGACCAATTTATCGATTCCAATAATCAAATTTTAATATATGATGGCAATTTGAGTGTTTTATTCGATTTAAAAAAAAAACTGCGATTAAAAAAAATCACGCTTTATATAGAATACCGGTATAGGTTATCAAGAAAATGCATCGCTTAGCAAAATTAACTTGGCAGCATTGTTATTTATGAAATGTTTATTTTTTTTGTTGTTGTGCTTTTATTCGTAATCATTTTATCATCCCAACAAATCCAAAGCAAACAAATCCATATAAACATATGTACATCCATACATCCAAACAAATCCATACAAACGGCAGTAACACCAATAACGCACAAAACCAAAATTCACCAGCTGATATTTGCAACAAAATTGACAACTTATATTTACGTTACTTGACGTTCTTCTTCTTCTTTAACTTCTTTGTTTACTTTTGCGTAAGAGAACTTGGTCGCATTGTTATTTTCTATATGTTTCTACTACTTTTTTTTTACAACATATCCCCATTTAGTTTGCCGTGCAAAAATTATTCCCTTTAACGGCTTTAACGTATTTTTTTTTCTATAGTATTGCTTGCAATTTATATCTTTTTCGATTACCTTTATCTTTCACTTTTTTGTGTTTCTACGATCCAATTTCTGCGAGCGTATTGACATGCATACAAGTATGCAAATTAAATACATTATATTTGTGTTTATAAATTTTAGCATTTTAATTTACTTTTTCCATATTCATTATAACGATTACATGAAGTTTTCTTAAATATTTGTTTAAACAATATTTGAACAATATTTATTAAAAAAAGGAAAAAAAGGCGGGGAACGATGAACGGAGAACGGCAACTTATAGAAAACAACATTAGTATTAAAATTATCGTGGGCCGCAATCTTAAATGTTTCGTTGTTAACAAAAGTACATTTAAGTCCTAGAAACTACATTCATTTAATTGCAACGTTCGTGTGGAAAAAGTTGTAACCCCGCACAAAATGTTTAATTTTTAATTGTTGTTTGAATAGCGAAGTTATATTGAATGTATACACGCAAAAGTCACAGTATATGGATGCCACAACTATATTATATATAGTGCATAACGCACACTTGTACACATATTTATGTACATTCCTATGTATACACATATGTATGTGTAAGCTAGCAATGTATTTCGTATAAAAGTTTAACCGCTGTACTTTAATGGGATTTATTTGCGGTCAGTAGTAGTAGTAGTAGTAGGAGTATGAGTAATAACGTACGCACAAACACACACACTCACACCCACAAACACGTTATTGAAGGATAGTGGTGAGCAGCGACAATTGTAGTAAAATTTTACTGTTATGACTATTACAAAAAAAAAACTAAACTGCGAAAGTATGAATTATGTTTATTAGAAACAGGGATTAAAATAAATTCCATTGTTCGTGGCCATCGATTGTTGCATTTTTAATGCGGCTACAACTCATGGAATTGCTAAAAAGTCCAATTTCATTTAAATTGTTGTGCATAATATTTGCAAGGATATCAGTTGTTAACATAAAGTGGCTTGATGGTTTTGTTCAACTGCAATAAAATTGAATTTATTATATTTTATCGAATTCTATAGAGGACTCAAATATTCTGAATTCAGAATTAATTTTATTGAAAAGTTCCGAAAATCTTAAAGAATTACATAGTTTTGACTCTTGAGGAGTTACGATTTATGATAATAAAACAAAGGTTACTTAATTCATTCAGTTGTATTTGGATTGATTTTGACCAAAAAATGTATTTAAACCGGGAAACAATTTCGTTCGCGGGTTATATACAAGTTTTTGTGTGTGTTTTTTTTTTATTTTTTTATTAAATTAACTAAACAGTGGTTGAGTATTTTTGATGACTTATACGCGTTTCGCCATACAAGTGCTATCCGGTATATGATAATTTTGCACGCTAATCTAAACAGGTATAAATTCTATAAAAAAAAAGTAGTAGAAAAGTATGGAAAACAGCAATGCGACCAAGTTCTTCTGCACAAAAGTAAACATAGATGTTAAAGAAGAAGTTGTTAATGTTTTTGCAAACATCAGTTGGTAAATTTTGGTTCTGTGTGTTATTGCACACACAATACGTTCCAATTCAATTTGAATTTTAATTTATTCTTTGCTCAGACAATAAGATACGATTTTTTTATAAATGGATAATAAAATGATCACAAATCAGAACAAAACATAATGAATAAATACATATTTCATAAATAGCAATGCGTTTTTTTTGTATCCTATATCGGTATCCTACATAGAATATTAAAAAACAAAAACGAATCCAGTATTGTGTCGATCAACTCATTTCGACCTTTGGTGCTGAAGTGGTATCCCAGCTCATCGCGTTCTATTTGGGTTTCCAATTCAGTGGTTTTCGTTGTTCGTTTCAAGAAGAATTTCGTGAAAGTCGTCCAAAATCAATTACTTCGCCATAAAATATTGACGTTAGGAACAATATTCCAAAATCGTCATGTTATCGTGAAATAGGGGCACGCTTGGACATTAGTTCCCCTCCCATAGAAATAATGTAACATGAATAACATGGCCGTTAAAATATTTTTTCGTACTGCATACCGCGTTGTCGTTCAAAAAAGCCTAGTTTAGATTATTGCAAAAAAATATAGAATACGCATATCTAACGAAATCAACCCTGATGAGGGAAAAGTGAAAATATCACTATCACGCCCTTAGAGCACCGAGGAATAATCAATTCGTAACATCACCATTTTCGCCAAAAGTCTTTGGAAAAATTAAGAAAGGCTGCGAACGAAATGGATTTTTCTTCACCACAACAATGCAAGCTAACACAGATGGACCCAAACAAGGAGGCCTTTGAAGACTCAAAATATATACATATAGACACTCACTTCCTTCCTTTTCTCAAATTGTGCATGTTTGTGAAATTTTTCTTCATAAAACTCAGTTTTTGTTTAACTAGATTTTGCAATGTTGACAATGATATTTCTTTTTTTTCTCGATTTCTGTGAAATTTGCTCCAACATGGGTTCTTTTCAGCTGGGGAACTTGAAAAACTGACGATAATTTTTGACCAATCCTAACTGGCGTGATTCAGCGCATCTGATACAATTGGATTGCCAATCCACGTTGCTTCCACTGAATTATCGAAGATAGCTTTTAAAATGTTGACACACTTTTTTTCTTATTTTACAATTTTAAATTTCAAAAGACGAAAATTAAAATATCCACTGGACGGTGAAACGCAATAAAGATTTCTGCCATTGGCTATAATGATATATTTTTCTATAAAGTGAAATAAAAAAAGATACATTATTTTCTCAATAGATGGCTTTAGTAGTAATAGAGTTACACTAGATGGCGTTAGGTTAGGTTACGTTACGTCAAGGGCAGACACCAGCAAAGATATTCTTTGGTAAAAGTGAAAACGCTAGTCAGGCGGCTGAACACGTGGATTGAGTTTATGGTCTTGATACTGTAACAACCAATCATACGAAATTGTGGTTTTGTTGATTACATTGCGGTAATATTATTGCCAAAGATGCACCACTCTCTGGAAGACCAATTGTCAGAAATGTCGAAAGATTAATGAAAATTGTAAAGTTCGTCTGTCCTATAAACACTGCACAAAAAATGTTTGGGTACAAAAATAAAGTATATCGGTTGGCCCATGACATGCAATCTTTTCGGAAATTTTGGGCTTGAAGCAAAAACAACGCCCGGAATTGTGGAAAAAAAATCATGGCTTTTGCATCATGCTCACTTATCTTTGCTTGTGAGAGATTATTTGGAAAAAAAAACAACACAGTTATCATGTCTCAGCCACCGTATTTACCAGATTTGGCCCTCTGCGACTTATTCCTGTTCCCAAGATTGTTCTGTTGATCCTAGTATAGGTATCTATATGGATTACCCAGGGTTCAAGCCAGTATACAGCCACCTATAATTACATATATTTAAGCGGCGGGTTGGCTATCAGGAAAGTTTTGCTGTATACTTAGTGGGACTGCCATGGAAACATCTACTATGAGCTGCTCATCTACTGTCGAACATTTAATTTGCAGATGTACTGTGAACAGTTGGGCCGTCTAGAGAAAGCAATAGTTTTGCCCAATGGGAGTGCAATTGTGCTCTATGCGTTGCTCTCATGAAGGGGTGTTTATTCTGCACTACCGATAGCCCTGATCTGGTATTAAGTGTGTACCACCTATTAGTGGTTAAGGCGAACGAATTTGCTCGTGATTGCCGGCCAGAATTTAGTGGGAAATTTTCTTAGAAATTTACTTTACTTTTCCCGATTTTTCGGGAATTTCGTCCGGTAATCCTGCTAAATTCTAAGAATCTAAAAAGTACAACTATTTTGCAGAAAACTATTTACTTTTAATACGTACATAGTTCACGTCTATTATATATCGGTCGTAAGTTTTCCTTAGTAATGCAAGTTGAGGAGACCTGTACACAATTTCGTATTATTCAGAAATAATGAAACTCTTAATAACTAAATTTTATAACTTAATTTTATAAAATTTTTGAAGGAAAATTTAGATTATTCTAAACAAGTTTCTGCATAATGTTCTTACTATTGTATCTTAATTTCTATCCGAAAATCTTTGGAAACTTTTTACTTCTGCCAACTTGACCATAAAATCTTGTCGTTACAGAGCTAAATTATCTGGTTTAATCCGGTCTGTAATTATTATATAAAGGTTGTTTTTTAAACTTGTTTGAAATTTCTATTTAGTGGGAGTTCACGCCTACTGGTAGAAAGTGATTTAATTTTCTTCTTAAAGCTGCTTTTTTACCTGATTATCTCCAAATGTCATTTGTTTACGTTCTAAATTTCGGGTACAACTAATTTGAAATACAATCTTTTGCGTAGAAAAGGTTTCTTTTCGGTTTAGTTTCGAACAACTACCAATTCGAATATTAGGTATTGTATTCCAGAAATAGTATAATTTTAAAACTATTTTACTTTATATTTCAAACATGCTTCATTTTTTACGATTTTAATTTATATTTTCGAAATTATTAGAAATTACAAAATTTTGCTTGTAAACTTTTACAAATTTTCAATTCGTGTTTCAGAAATTAAATATACGATAGTAGTGCAGTGTTCTTTATGAAAACTATTGTTAATAATTTACTTAAAAAAATGTAAACATCATTAATCATTTCTGAAATGCTTTTAAGTGTACGCGGGCGGTCTCAAATCTAGCTGACCTAACAAAGAAGACATGAAAAAGTTGGAAAAAATTTTCTTTATTTTTCAACATAATTTCCTTTAGCTCGATATTGAATAGCTTCTATAACCTGTTTATAGCAAGAACTGTCAAACTTCTTAAAATAGCCATCACCCTCCTCTTCATCTTTTACCACCGAGCCATTTGTCCGAGTTTGGAAATGAAAATCAGTTCGATGGAACAAAATCTGCCTGATAAAGCAATTCAAACTTTAATTTATTAATGCTGGTCATCGCAATAGTGGATATGTGAACTGGAGCATTAGCTTGATGAGACAACACTTTCTTTTTTGCCAAATGCGGCCTTTTTGCCATAATTTCATCAGCTAAACGCTACAATAAATTAGCATAATATTCGCCGTTGATGGTTTTTCCTTTCTGAAGGTAATCAATAAAAATAATCCTATACGCATCCCAAAAAACAGATGCCATGATTTTGCCTGCAGATGGAAACATCTTCCCCTTCTTTGGACACGATTTTTCCATTCCAAAGCGTTGCCTCGACTATTCCTTCGTCTCAGATGTGAAATGGTGAACCCATCCATGTCTTACCCATGGTTATAAATCGACGCAAAAACTCAGCTTTATTGCGGTGAAACATTGCCAAACACTCTCCTGAAATATGTTCACGACGCTGCTTTGGCTCTATTGAAAGTAATCGCGGCACCCATCTTGCGCACAGCTTTCTCATCTTCTTCAAATCTTCGGTCAATATGCGATGTATAAATCTTTTTTAAATGCCCATCATTTCAGCTAGCTCACGCACCTTTAACTGGCGATCATCCAAAACCATTTTGTAGGTTTTCTTAACCGTGCCTGGCGTGGACAACTCAATTGGTCGACCATTACGGTGTTCGTTTTGGCAAGTCATACGGCCTCGTTTAAACTCTGCTAAATATATTTTACAGTCGTAAACGAGAGAGCAAACTATCACGGAGTAGAAACTATGTAATTTTGGGTGAACTGAGACCTTTCAAATGGAAATATTGAATTTTGTAATGGTGACCAATTTTGTCCATGTTTACAAATTAACTGAAGTCGCTTAGTTTTGATGGCTTAAGTAAAAATACTAAACAATGTGGCGCCTTGAAACTTAACAAATATGTTTCTTAAAGTTGCCATTTTTTTCCAAAATCTTTTTTTTTCCAAACTACTGGCGCTATCTATCTATACATCAGGTCGGGCCTCGAAGAATTTTTTCTTTTGTTTCGAATGCCAATTTATGTTTTAGAGAAAAGTGATAAAATGATAATTTATAAAGTTGCTACTTTTTGCCAAAATAATTGTTTTCAAATACCTGACACCATCTATACGTCAGGTTGGCTAGTTTTGGAATCGCATTCGTACTTCTCCAAAGTAGAATCTAGCTCGGCTTTAATATTGGTTGGATTGAGACCTTTCAAATGGAAATATTGAATTACATAACGGTGACCAATTTTTTCCATGTTTATAAATTTACTGAGATCGGTTTTGACGACTCAAATAAAAATAATAAACAATGTAGCTATTTGAAACTTGAAACATATGTTTCATAAGGTTGCCACTTTTCCTTAAAGTAATTTTGTTCAAATTACGAGCACCATCTATACGCCAGCTCGGCCCTTGAAGAATTTTTTTGTTTCGAATGCTAATTTATGTTTTAGAGAAATAATAAATCACAACTATGCTTAGAAATTTCGTAATTTTATTTGTAAATTTCTGCAAGTTTCCCGTTTGTGTTTCAGAAATTAAATATTTAACAGTATTGCAACATTTTTTATGAGAATTAATGTCAATTTATTTATTTATTTTTAATTTTTAATTTGCTTAAAAAAAGTGTTAGTATTATTAATCATTTCTGAGGTGCTTTTAAGTGGTTCCACTTTATAAGATTTATAAATTTCTGAGACAAATTGACTTATTTGTAAAAAGTCTTCACACGCTTGACATTATCTTTTAGGTAACGCGATAACTTAGCACATATCATTTGAGGAAATATTCTTAAATTATTAAAAAATGTTGCCCCTTTTAGTTCTCAAATATGTTGTGTATAAATATCTTCTGGACATTGCCGTAATCTTGGGAAATTTGAATGTATTTCCTAATTTCCTGAGAAATAAAAAAATTCAGGAATTTCCCTTCCCCGTGTATATCGCTGCCAAAATTCGCACCATAATTATCAGACCATGAAGAGAGCGGTATAATTGATAAATGTTGTGTTTTCTTTTCTAGCGTTTAGCCAATTTTAACAATTTGGAAGGCGTCTTTGACAAAGAGTAAACAAAAGACAGAACAATTGAATTGTGTAGTTTTATTTTATCTTTGTTTTGCGTGCCGCAAAATGCCATAAAAGATTAAGTCGCGAAATTAATTGAGTGCAAGAATTTGTGTTGATACTACTAAATCTGTGGACAGTTAAGATATTTTATTAAATTATTTACAAAGTTGACTCATTTACGACTAATATAATTAATATGACTAATTAAGTTAACATCATATTTCGATCATATTGACTTAAGCGATTGTCGTTTGTACACACACATGTGTATCTATCTATTAACAGAGATGTACACATGAGCACATATGAATCTTTGTGGCGTCAAGATGAATGAATATCTTCGTTGACATCGTCGCCTTCATAGTATTTCAAAAATTCGTCTAGAAATTTATGTATGTGAATATTTGTATAGACAATCGTGGGAATATGAAGTCTATACCTTGTATTCTTTTGATTATATATGCACGGTCTGGTGTGTTTATATTAGATATGTATATGTGTGTGAATATATATTATTGTTTACAATTTACTCGTGATATTTTCAACGTAAAAGGAGGGAAAGAATGCCTATTAAGGAAAAGAATTGAATGTTTACCCTGCTATTATCATATAGAATGACGTCGTTTACGATTTCCCTGCTTTTAATCATGGAAAGTTTACGGTAACTCGTTATGTTCTTTAGAAGTTATAAATCAAATATAACTGTTTACACATTCAGCAAATTCTAAGGTTGATCTGCTTTTAGCATTTTGAAGACAAGTCCAAATATGCGTTATCTTTACATGTAAAAAGGATTAGCGATTTGATTTGATGATGTTATGAAATTTATTTACTCATCAATACATCTGCTATATCTCACGCAACGATTGAGCTTGAAGTTGTAAAATCTGTATGTACAGGTTGGCGCACGAATCGTGCTACTGTCAACTGCCAATAGGGGCTAAAGAAGCTGAAGGAGTCTTTTTTACCCGGAACTACGCCGAAAACGTAACCTGACCGGCTATGGCGGAACTCCAAAGCAAATTTAAAAAAAAAAAAAAATTAATATCCGAAAACTCCACTTTCCGCTGGCCCTCAAGGTCAAGGCAATTGATGCGCCATCCTGTATTTGTAAACTTCAAAATGAAATAGTAACAAAGAAAGACAAGGGCCTGTTTCTGGATATCAATTTGTTCGGAAATTTTCTTTGGAACTCCGCCATAACCGGTCTGGCTATGTGTGCAGTTGCTCCATCTTGCCGTGGAACCAAATGCTGTTGAAACGTGCAGGTCTTCAGAACAATTCTGGGTAAAAAAACTCCTGCAACATCTTTTAAAAGGGTCCCCGTTCACAGTAGCGCGATTCGTGCTTCACCCTGTATATTAGCGAGTATATTACAAAGTAAAAATTTACGTTATGTCAACCTCAGTGTTGGAAACCAACAAAAAAAGTTTGGCATTGCCATTTAAGAAAATTTTCCTCGTGAAAAAATTTAGCTTTAAATTGACGATTCGTGCGTCACCCTGTACATTAGCGAACATATTACAACGTAAAAATGTACGTTATGTCAACCTTAGTGTTGGAAACCAACAAAAAAAAGTTTGGCGTTGCCATTTAAGAAAATTTCCCTCAGAAAAATTTAGCTTTAAGTTCCACTACCATTTTAGTATGATTTTCACCATGAAAAGTCCGCATAATAGCAGCTTTAGAGTGAGATTTATATATAATTGTTTCTTTTTCCTACTTACTGTATGAAAATTTTGCAAACATGCAAAATTTCGTTAACCACAATCTTAAAAAAAAGTACCAAAATCATGTTACTCCATTAAAACTTAAATGGATTGCACTTTTGAAAATTCAAATTGAAATTTTTACTCTAAACCTGC
Organism: Philornis downsi; assembly: GCA_019455685.1. NCBI lineage: Eukaryota > Metazoa > Arthropoda > Insecta > Diptera > Muscidae > Philornis > Philornis downsi. The sequence goes on along the minus strand of JAHXMU010000034.1, from coordinate 301,227 downwards.
AAAACATCCTCCAAGTTCAACGTGGTAAAGCAGTGTCTCTACAATTATTTGGTGGCGAAAACAACAGTTCATACCCGCTAAGATTTTGTGTAATTCAGGAGTTTGTACTTGTATGTGGTAGACAACGACTAAAAGGTCTTTCCACCTTACGGTCACATAGCATGTTACTTTGACAACCCACACGCTTTTGCAGCGGCCCCCCTTTCTAACGTGGTTGTGCGTGAACCTATAACGCTACGTCGTTTTCGAATCCATCAATTTTTATGCGTTCACTTAACGCTATTAAGCTTATCAATCTAAAAACATCCACGAAAACATTAAGCTGTCATTTGTTGTTAGTTTCACAAACTGCTCACTGTCATCACTGCTCGCTGTCGTTTGACACAGATGTCAACAACAACAACGAAAGAAGGCTCCCGTAAAAAGGTGATGAAAATATTTACATAGGTTGTTAAAAATTGGAAGAGAGACCATCAACATCACACACACACACACACACACACACATGGGTGAACATACGGATGTTGAAAGTAAAGGAACTCTATGGAAATCTGTAGGTCTCTGTGTATGTTTGAAGGTTTGAACGAGTGATGTGCAAAATATGTAAATGGAATAAATATTTTTTTTTTTTTTTGTCAGGTTCTGAATGCGTTAATACATTTTAAAACGTATTCGTATTAATAATCGTAATAACAGTAGCAAACCTTTAACATACTTTGAGACTTACAACATGTTATTTAATATCCGCCTACTTGAAGGCTTGCTATCCCACCTGTAACTTTGACGTTCTCCTGTCAGGAACCAGGTGAAATTGTGTATTGTAGTTGTCGGAATCCTTTATGCCATGGGAATCTTTGCAGTCAGTACAAAATATTAAATTTTATTACGTTCTAATAAAATGTTTCCTGTAAAAACAACATCTTTTTTCATTTATCTGACGGCAAAGAAATTTGGAAATTTGATTAGCACACACAGGTGCAAGATGAGAAGATGAGCCGAAAAGCAGAATTTATAATGAGATGTTTAATTAAAAATTTATGTACTACCATGGCTTCCGGGGAGGCAACATGTCTATGCAAGCCATTTTCAGCGGTAATTCGAAAGGAAACAATGCTTTTGATAACTTTCCGGGATAAACGGATTTTGAATATTACATGTGAGCAAAAGGAATATTTGCGAAATTGTTATTTAACACATTTATAAACCAGGGAATGGAAAGAATGCTGTAGCAAAAATGAAGAATATTTAAAAATTAATAGCAATTTATCTTTTTCCATTCATTTAAGGTTTTACATTAAATTTGACTTGAAGTTTCATGGGCATGCATTATTTACTTCAATTTTGTCAGAATGAAGCATATTTCGGATGTAGCCATCTGCTTTTGTGAACTGTTCAATGATTTGAAGAATATATTTGTTATTTACTAACATAACCGATTTTCTAATTATGGTGCAACTTTAATAGAAATATGCTAGTGAAAATGATTTGAATCTCTGTTTATTTCGTTTAAGTTGTACAGATTTGTGCGGAGATTTTTAAAAATCTACCATACTTTTTTGAAATTTTAATGTTGCTCAATTTTTACGTAGTACATCCGATTTTAGAGTACGGTGGTGTATGCAAATCGATTAAAATAAATATTTTTGTATTGTATTTTTGTATTTTATAATAATTATCTTTCTACTTACAAAAAAACAGTTAAAAATTATAAAAATTTAGAACAAAAACTCCTTTTTTAAAAAGCAAAAATAGAGGAGTGAACTTAGAAAATCAAAGATCACAATTTACTTAATAATTAATTACTAATTAATTAACTAACTAATTAATTAATAACTAATTATTAACTAATTAATAAATAAATTACAATTTTAATTAATTCTTTATTTTTGCCTAATTAGTTAAATAATTAACACATAATTAATTAAATAATTAACTAATAATTAGTTAATTAATTAATAAATTGAATAATAATAAATAAATAAATAATTACCTAATTAATTTATTAATTAGTTAGTTAATTAATAAATAATAAATTAATTTCAATTAATTCATTTAATTTTTTTAAATTTATTTCTGATTAATTAATTTATTTTTTTTAATTGTTTTATTTTCTTTGATTTATTAATTAACTTTTTGTTTATTAATTAACTTATTATTTAATTAATTTAATTTATTTATCTACTTGTTATTAGTTAGTTAGTTATTAGTTAATTATTTAATTAATTATGTATTAATCATTTATTTAGTTAAGCAAAAGTAAAAAAATCAACTTAGAAAATAAAAAATTACAATATTACTTAATAATTAATTATTAATTAATTAAATTAACTAATTAAACTTAATAATTAATTATTAATTGATTAATGAACTAGTAATTAATTATTAATTAATTATTTATTTATTTATTTATTATTAATTAATTAATTAATACTTAATTAATAATCAATTAATAATTTAACTAGCTCTTAAATTATTAGATAATTATTAGTTAATTAATTAATTAATTATTAGTTAATTAATGAATTAATTATTAGTTAATTAATTAATTATTAGTTAATTAATTAAATAATTATTAATTAATTTATTATTAATTAATTTATTATTAATTAATTATTAATTGATTTATTATGAATTAATTATTTACTTAAGTATTTATTTATTGTTTATTGTTTATTATTTTTTTTTATTAATTAATTATTATTGATTGAAATTACTGAACCAAAACCCCTCCCAGACCACGACTCCAAATGCGGAATTCGGTATGAACAATTTTGATGTTGCTTTCTGTCCCTATTTTATCAATAATAATTTCGATATTTCGGAAAAAATACCACCGGGACTTTTCCATTTTAGATACACCTTGAAGATGTTGGGCTGGAATGTTCATTTGATTGTATAATTAAATTTCATACTGGAGTTGTCGAGGATTTTGAAGTTGATAAATCAGTAAAATACTTTTGATGAAAAATCATTAAGCATTGTACTGTTAAAGAAATCATCAGTTAGGATTTGGTTATCATTCTAAAGGAGACTCAGTGTGTTTTCCTATGCCTATCATTCCGATGACAATTAAATGTGGAGGACTTTATATACGAATATTTTCCTGGATTTTCTTCCTACATATAGACATCATTTTCCTTAAAGCTTTCTAATATAATTTAGCATTAGGCAAATCAAATAACATCGTATTTCTAATTTGTATTTGATATATGGACGATCCTCATCAATGATCATCTTCAGGCAATAAGGAAATCAACATTGCTCTCTACGCTATCGAATTCTTCACCGACACTTTGCTAGTCAATTCTTGACAGGATAATATCGCGATGTAATTCAAATCTAAAAATTATATTTTGTTATTTATTGTGATATTCGAGCTTCCGTAGATGATCGTTAAAGTGGATGTATATCTCGAGTACAAATTAGAATTATATTTAGTAGATCTTGAGGTTAATTAACGTAAAAGTTCGACTATTATTAACTGCTTTATTTTACAAATGGACGGCAAAAATTGATTGACAGTAAAATTAAACCATTAATGCTATTACTAAGAATTTGTTTAGTAAAGTTATTTGAAATTTTCTTTTTAAAAGAGGCTCTAAATGCATGTTTTGTGAATATATCGGATCATGTAGCTTAAAGAATCGTACAGTGAAAATTAGTCAGATGAATTTGATTCCATTGGAAGGTGGTGGCACTAAATGGTATTAACGGGCAGTATTTTTGGAGAATACGGGAATAGTTCTTACGATTTGCAGAACACTTTTTGACAAGTGGCGAAAATTTTAAAAATTGTTATTTGAGCTCAAAACAACCGTATAACAAAATATTTGTATTCGTTCTGAACCATCATTTTGTTACCTCTGTTCAATTCGAAAACGCAATGGAAAGGATTAGCGCCGTCCTAAGCTCTGGATTGGTTGCAGCAGTGAATCCTTTAAAGTTAATTTTCGACCACTTCTTCGCACATTTCGGGCGGTGTCTCGGTGATAACTTGATGCATTTTGGTTTTCCAATGCTCCAACGTTTGGGGATTATCCGCGTAAATATGGTCTTTGACATAGCCCCACAAAAAAGTCTAACGGCGTTAAATCGCATCATCTTGGTGGCCAATTAATGTCGCCAAAACGTGAAATTACGCTTTCTGGAAACTTCTCGAGCAAAAAGCCAAAATCGGTCGTGTTGTGTGGTTTGAGTCACCGTCTTGTTGAAACCACATACATATCTATCAGTTCATCTTCAATTGCAGGTCAAATAAAGTTTGTTAACATACGGCCTGAATGCTCTAAATTCACGGTAACAGTTCCTAATATTTTCTAAGGGTTGTTAAAAGTAACAGAAGCCATATTTTCGGCAGGTAGAGACATTGCTTTATGGTCTAATTTCAGTCTGCGAATTCTGATCGAAAAAATAAAATTTCTTTGGCCAAAAATTGTACGAAAGGAGTGGTTTTTCATTTTCATTTCATTTAATTATTTTCAGAAAAATGTGAAGAAGTGATGCCATAAAAAACCACTTCGTTATGTAAATTTCATTGGAGATTACACAAATTTTCACCACATTGCTCCAAAAATTGCGATGAACTCCAACTTCCGCGAAAGCACTTCATTTGCTGGGCTATAATTAACCACATACAGTTGTATTTGTGTGTGTTTTTTTAATACAATCTTATGTATACTGTTGGTATTAGTCCTGAACTCGACTTAAGTATGGTTATAATTATTTATATTCCCATTTTGTCTTTATCAAAACATTATTTGGCATCAAACTGTTAAGTAGACAAGAGATTAATGTTCATTCCAACGTTGTATATCCAAATATTTATTAAGGTAATAGCAATTTAAAATGAAATGGTTGTTTATTAAACATTTCTTTATCTGCACACTTGACGCAGTTTAAAACTTTCTACTTAATAGTTAATTTCAAGTTGATTTCCTGGAAAGCGACTGGCTTTTAACATTCTTATTTGTGGGGCAAAAGTTGTGAAGATTCCAATCAAGTTATCACAACAACCGACATTGGCTTTAGACCTACAATGCCAGAAATTTGAATTATTATTTCACACATTCAAGTCGATGAATCATTACATCGTTCGCTAACATCCTTATAGATAACTACATGACATTGACAAGGCGTAGGAAGAGCGATTGCGTTTTTTTTAGTCAACGTCCCTCATTGTTTATTTCCCACTTTAAAATCGAACGCTCGACTTATCTTTCCCTCTCCAAAATGTTAGCAATGTATGGAATATTGTTGAAATATTCTTTTAAATAGTCAAGGACACCCTCGGTGCTGCTGTGAAATGGCTGTGAAAGTAAGGCAGGGAGTTTTATGATATTTATTTTGTCATTACTTAAAACAAACACTTCTCCCATATTTGTCTTTGACTTTTTGGGGAGAAGAGCACCAAAATGTTGCGAGGAGAGACTCAAAATGTACTTCCGTTACGGTCCGTAGATTCCTCTTGTTGTGAATATGACATCAGTCCTTGGAAACACACGAATAATATTCATCTTTTGATAGAATACATTTACAAAATGAAAATATTCCTTTATTGGAAAATGTTATCTGCAAATATTTGTCCAAGTCGAATGAAAAACCAATGGACAGACGGGCAAGTAAATGCGTCAATGGCTGCACTAGGAAGCAAATGGCATTGCGAACGTGAACGGGTTGTTTAGCGAGTGACTGGAGTGGTTGTCATACCAATAAAACCAACACTTGCGCAAGTCAGTGCGTCACAGGTTTGATATATTGACAAGGTAAAGGATACTGCAAAGGTATTGATTGAGGGTTGAGTTCTACGTGTGTGATTTGACTCAGTGGATTTAATTTTATTCATGGACAATTTTTACCATAGTTTACCTAATTATTAAAATTAAGGATTATGCCAAGGTATAATCAATTTGGTCTTGATCAAAGCAATGAATTCACAAAGAAGTAGAAATACAATTGGAACGAATTTGCGGAAATATACAAATTGTGAAATATTCTTGTTTGTGCTTGGAGTAAGATAGTCATGTCAAAAGAAGACTGCAAATACTGGGACAAATGCTACCAGAAAAATAAAGCTCATTTGGAGAAATACAACCACCCCCGGAAAGACAGTCCTACTGCCAAGGCTGAAAAATCGCCAAAGAATGAAGCGGCTGCCTCGGCGCCAAAACGTGGGTCTTCCGAAACGGAGAAGCTGCAACTTTCTGAACGGAACACGGGGAGTGAACCCCCAGAGATAGCCATATATGAGACAGAAGAATTACGCAAAGAAGTATTGGCTAACATCGGCGGCACAGACTACATGAACTTGTTGCAGAAGCGCATTAAACTATCAGAGCAACAGGAATATGACAATCTAGTGAAGACAAATGAGTTTATACGTCATAAATTCCTAGTTGAAATGCCACCAGATTTCTATTTATTTTGGAAATTTCTAGAACAAATGAAAACGAACCTCAAGGGCAAAGAGATCTTGGCGTATGTGGAGAAACAATTCAATCTGATGGCTGTGGGACCTTTCGAATTTTTGGCGGGAAGGTTTGATAAAGCCAAATTGCATGAGCCGGGTGATTACCTGAGACATTGGCGTTTTTACTATGATCCACCAGAGTTTCAGACGGTGTTTGTACGCAAAGGTACAGGAGTTCATTATGGCTACTGGCGTGATGATCCTCACGATAAGGACATTTTGATGGTATCACGCAATGATGTGTCGAAGGGTTATGAATTTAAGTTTGTGGCTGGTAATATATTTGATGCTTTCCTTTACTACTTAGACCATGATTTTCAATGTACACCGTTTACGGTGGCGGTTGTTGCAAATATTAAGAAATCATTGCAAGCATTCATCGAAACCAATGAAATCAAAATTGAGCCTTTGGAAAAGCTGCGCAAAAAACGCAGTACCAATGTGGCGTGTAAGACATTCCACCGCGCGGGTATTGTGGTGCCTTATGATAAGAAAACGCAAGTGGGCTACAGACCCCTCCTTGAGAGTGACGCCGAAATGAAAGAAACATTACAACTTTTCGAAAAGACCGGCTCATTTGCAGATGATATGCAAGCCCCAGTGAGGGCGGCAGTGCTGGAAAAGCTTCAACCCATTGTTACAGCGGCCAACATCGCCGTAGATGAATGTGATTTTGGTACTATTCTGGAATTGGGCATTGATTTATTCTGCGGCGGCTACACTCAGCTGCACATGTTGATAAGTACATTGCTAGTGCAGTCATATTCACTATTGCATCGTCCCCAATACATGGAAATATTAAAATCATTAAATTTTCGCTCAAAATCATTAAATTTGAGTATGTTTGAATTAGAAGATTAAAAACAATGAAATTGAAATTATTCTTTTTTTAATAAAAGTTACGCATTATAAAAAAAAAAAAACACCAGCGAAATTCTTTCCCAATAACCTAACCTAAAAAGACTAAAATATCTCTCGTCTACTGAGTGGGTGCACTTTCGTTAGAAGCTAATTTTGAATTAACCTTAGATAAATAAAGGGTGTGCAAAAGATGGTTTCAGCTAAAATATTTGTTAAGGTTTTTATGCTAATAAGAAATGTTTACGTTTCATTGAATTTTAAACATACCCTGAAATGCAATCAGGAGTTTTTCTTTGTCTTTTTGTGTTTTTTTTTTTCTTTGTCATGATTTTCTCTCTCTAGTATCCGCTTTAATAATTACCATAATTCCTTTATAAATGACTCATATTGTAGTTTCAGGTTTTTCTGTCCCACATAAAAGTTGCCCCCGGCTCTTTAGTTGCCCGCCACCACTGCCTTCGTTCATGTCTCTTAATTTGATACATCTTTTGTTTGATGTCTTTGTTTGCCCATCCAAGTCGCTGGATGCTGTCAATGGCAATTAAGGAATTCTTAAACAACGTCGAAAGTTGTTTGAATATCTTTTGAGATGACAATATGAAGGGGAAATTAGAAAAAACTACAAGGCTCCTCCACAAAATTTGTATTCTGTAGGAAATTATAAATTCAATATTCACATTTTTGATTCTTGAATTTAATCTTTCAAGCTTTGCGTGCAAATTTAGCGAACTTTTGTGTTCCTTCCGCTAACAAAATCCCTGGTGAACACGACAAAAGGATGTTTTCATCATTTGGTATTTGTTATTTCAGCGAAATTATAGGCCGCTTTTTTGGCCTTGCTCGTTGTTACACACATGGAAAGAGTACAGGAACATGTTCGGGCTCCTAAACTCTTTAACTTGGCTACAGAACATTGAGGAGGAACAATAACGTAACAATGACAGAAAAAAGTTCATACCTAAAAGCAAAGTTGTTGTTTTTCTGGGGACATTTTGAACTTTTTACGGTGAACTGTTTTGCACACATTGTGGAGGAGAAAGACCACAGAGGGTCAGGCTATAAAGTGAAGGTAACAACCCTGATGTTTGTCTTAGCACTAAAAGCAGACAACAGAAATGTGAAATTTCTTTTAAACTCTAAGTTGTTGTCATTTCTCTTTATTCGTTTGCTCGAATGAATTAAAGCTTTTAAAATTTCGTCGCCCACTGAGAAACAATCAAAACAAGCAGAAACCAATCTGGTATATTTTCCAAAAACTTTAATGTATTAGTTTCTTTTTAAGGAAAGAATCCTAAAAGAAATCATTGAATTTTTTGTTGTTCCCTCATGGCAATTAGTGAACACAACAAAAACATCAACACTGTCTGCAACATAACTAAATTTTATCTTCACTGTTGAAATGAGCAGAATTTAATGTCAGCACATTTGTGCATTTGTGTGTTTGTGCGTGTGTGTGTTTAGTCCTGCTGAAACGAATACATGAAACAAATAGTTTAATTTTATGTCCCATAAATGTAGCGGTTTGCACTTTGGTCTTCTTAGGCTGACTGTGCGGGATCTCGACATTTTAATGCCGAACATTCGAACGTCAGTCTTAGAAACTTTTAATAGTTATGAATAAATATTCTTAAGCATTGCTTAGGCGACCGCTACGCCTAGAAAACCAACATTATCATTACGAAGTTTAAACCAACAATGTGGAGACGGTTTCCCTTTGTGACAGTCGGTGTTCGTATACACAGGAATAGTTCACTTTTACTTTACCAAATAAGATATTTGGAATATTTATTAGATTTTGATCTGATCAAATCACATGGAAATTTTCCATTATTTCATTTTTTGAAAGAAATCGATTTCGAAATATTCAAATGTTAATTTTCTGAAAACAAATGTTTCAGTTGTTTTGTAGCTTGAAAACAAAACATAAAGAAACGTTTCGAATACATCAATTTATTTCAATCCGAAAAGTTTTAACAATTTTATGTTGTACGAACGTTTCTGCGTCAGATGTTCATCCTATGATATGATATGATAACAGCTTTATTGACAAATTGACGCAACAATCTGAAGCAAATAAACACAAATTCCCTTCCATCCTCTGGATGAGATATAGGAGAACTTCTCACATTCAATGAACTAACACGCATTCTATTTTTAGACTTACTCAAAGGGAGTTTAATGACAATTCTGAACGTCTCAGTTTGAGAATCATTAAACAGACTTATGCGACAACTCGACTACTCGAAGTGTTCGACTAATCGAAGTGTTTGCAAAGGAGCGCTGCACGAATGAACAACGCATTCTGATTGTAAAATTGTTTTAGCAAAATGGTGAAATTTTTGCGTCTACAGTTTGCAAATTGCGATCAATTTGGGGTCACAATAATGCTTCAAAAGAGTCAACTGTAAAGAGATTAATTGATAAATTTGCCAAAACTGGGTCTGATAGTGATGTAAAGACAACAACGCGCCTTCGACTAGGTCGATCGACCGAAAATGTCGCAACTGTACCTGATGATGTCGCTCAAACTCCATCCACCTCAATTCGACACCGAGTTCAGCAAATTGGTGTCTCCAAATCCACTATACTACGAAAGATTTGCATCTTCATGCATACAAATTTCAATTGACTCAGGAACTGAAGCCAGCTGACCATGGACAGCGAAGGGAGTTCGTTAATTGGGTATTGGAGAGACAACATGAAAATGCTGATTTTGCCGATAAAATCATCTTCAGTGACGAGGCCCATTTCCATCTTAATGGCTTCGTCAATAGGCAGAATTGTCGCGTTTGGGGTGAGGAAAATCCTCGAGTGACTCACGAGAAGCAAATGCATCCTCAACGTATCACTGTGTGGTGTGGATTTTGGGCTGGAGGAATCATTTGACCTTTTTTTATGGAAATGAGGCATGTCAAGCGCAAACTGTCAATGGTGTTCGGTATCGTGAAATGATAACCAGATTTTTCGTGCCTAGAATTGAAGAAATGAATGTGGAGGGCATGTGGTTTCAACAAGACGGCGCCACATGCCATACAGCCAGAGAAACAATTCAGTTGCTGCATCATCTTGCGTTCTTGTTGGAACACCCTTATATATCCTTAATTCAAGGCAATTTGCCATAGTAATAAGCAAATACGGAAGGAAACGGTGGCATTTCACTCACTTTTTTTGAAAATTGTTAAAAATAATTACATGTTAAAAGCCGGACCTTATAACAAATCGGTATATCGTCTACAATACTGTGAACTCCAGGCTTTGAAAATGGTGAAAATTAGCGCTATAGGAATAAATTTGGTTGTTCAAGAACTAAACTCGTTTTTTACAATATTTATCTAACATTTTGTCATATACCTTGGTAATAGCTAAAAACAGAAAGTAACCATGCCAACTCCACCACCACCTCATTGGTAATTGAAACAATGATAAAAAGAACCAATTTTGAAATTTAAAAAAATTAGCAAAATATTACGTATGTATCAAATGAGCCCGTTTGGAAACGCAACTTCCATGTAAAATTATTTAAACTCTACATAAGATTTTTTAATTGTCATTCATATATGTTTTTCTGCAATTTATGCAGATAAATAATTTAACATCTAAACTCGCCTTTTCCAATATTTATCTAACATTTTGTTATCTATCTACCTTGGTAATAGCTGAATGCTGAAAGTAACTATGTCAACTTCCCTATCACTTTACTGGTAATCGAAAAATGATAAAATAACAATTTTGAAATTTAAAAGACTAACTAAATATTGCGCGCAAAAAGATTTCGTTTGAAAACGTTTCGCAACTTCTATGTAAAATTGTTTAAACTGAACATACGATTTTTACTTCTTATTCGTATATGATTTTCTACAATTTATGCAGATAAAGAATTTCAAATCGACATTTTTGCAAACATATTTTTCGACGCAGTTTTCATAACTTTTCGTATAGTTTTAAAAATATTTCTATTTGTTCAAATTTTTAAAATTTTGCACTGAAATATTCGAAAATCATGAGAGCAAAAGGTATCAACAAATTTAACTACTCTATTAGTAAAATTGTTGTTTTCGCCAGATTCCATGTTTTTTTCCGCAATCACGAAAGGGGAGTTAATTCAGTGGAAAAGGATGCTAAGGATTTAGATGAACACAAAATACTGCTTAAATAGAAAAATTCCTCCTGATCTTAAATTTAATTTTTAATTCTAGTAATTTTCAATTATAGTGTTTAGATTAATTCATTAAATTTTTCTTTCTAAACTAAATCTTAAACGTTTGTGGGAATTGTCGGGAAATTGAGGGAATTGTTGATTGCTGGCAAATTTCGATGTGAACCGTCCACCGTCGCCTAGTAGATAAACGCGTCTGTGTTGGGAATCATTCACATATTATTTGTCCTTAATTTCTGGAAAATTGCCAAAAATTATTTGTGCTGCCTTGCGGACTATAAAAAAAAAACAACTCACACACACATAAATACACGGTCACACAGACGGAATTACTTTCTGTATTCGTAACTATGGCAGTTTTACTGAAAAGAAGGGAAAGGAACTTTTTGTATTCGTAACTATGGTACTTTTAATGAAAGCAACGGTGCGTTCCTGTTCGCCGCTCAACGATTTTAGGTAGTCAAGTGTATAAGAATTTGCGCTGTTTTAGTTGCTGTTGTTGTTTTTGGGTCTAAAGGTGAAGTACGTATGCAACGCTCTTTGTGGCTCCCATTTAGAGCTGAAAGCTAAGCGGAATTAACAGACAATTTCGGTACGAAGGCATTGTATGGATGAATGTGGAGCAAGAGGTTGAGGGGCATCTTTTAACACTGCCATGAAAGGGAATGGAGTGGCACCGATGCTATCAGTCAGTGATAACTCTTGGCCTGGTGGTGTGAGCGGCAGATGAGGGCATCGATTTGGAGATTGAGTTTATCTGACATTTTGGCAGATGTATTCTGGTCACTAATGGAGTTTTAATTGGGACCAACACGGAAAGCTCATAAAGCACACGAGGAACTCTTAAGGTTACATCCATAACTTACAATATTTTGTATTTCCTTTCGTACAATAATACTTTTTTTCTTTGCTTCTATCATTCGTAGTCTTTTTTAACTGCGGTTGGTTAAGGAAAGTAAACTTTTTGGAAGACATATTAAACTAATATAAAATTTAATCAATATCGAGATTGTGATAGAAAATCGATGTCTTTATGGACCTCAGAGAATGTACGAGTACGTTATTCAATTTGGCTTTGATAACATTAAACGTTATCTGGGATATCGATGTATTAAATGTGCAGCTAATGGATTTTATTTGTTATTTTAAAGCTGATTAAAGAGATGAAACTTTATTTGTTACTTTAAGTTCGACGTAAGTTAAACTTAAAGCTTAAAATTTGAGAAAATTCACAAGTTACGAATATAATTTTGCTTAAACCAATTATAGTCTATAAATTATAATGGAGCGTTGGTTTTAAAAATCCTGCCATTAAATTCATAATATGCCAAATTAAAATATGCCCCCAAGAGACAAAATTTCATTACATTGCATTATTAACTTTACAAATATTTTCAACTTGACACCAATTAAAAAAAAAATCATAACTTTGTCTTGAAAACAAATTAACTTATTTCTTGGTGGTGACATAAATGTTTGCGCATTTTTCAAATCTTAAATACTGCATACATTCAGATCAGCACAGTACTTGTGCTACATAACCTCTAAATAGGCTCAAATGTCAGTATGTCGGCATTTCCTTTTGTCACCAAGTGAACGTGAAAGAAATCACAAAAACGCAAACATACATTTGAACATAACAGAACATGGCAAATCATTAGATGCCTTAAGGGTAACACACAAAATCTCTGTTCACATGTATATGTATGTGTGTCATTGGAGCAGGCCAGCAAGTCCTCGTGCCGATAGCCATGTTCGCTTTCAGGAGTACCCGATTACAAGTGCAAATGTCTTTGTTATGTTTATGAAGTCATACATGTTATGATAGATTTGAGTATGCATTAGGATGACTCAACTCTCGTAATGAAAAAAAGATGTAAACAAATTCTATTACATGAACGTGATAAGCGAGAACTTCTTCGATTAAGCGAACTTACATGCAATCCGATTTTTAGACTCGCTGGAGGGACCTACGCTTTTGATGACAAATTTGAATTTCATTATTTGCAGGTTACAAAAATATTTGAAATAATTGAGTTTATCAGAATGACGAGGCGTTTTGCGCGTCTAACACATCTAACACTTCGAATGGGTAAAGTCTACAAATATCTTAATAATTTTGTAACCTCTAATATAAAGCATTAAATTAGAATTTTTTGCAATGTTAGTTATATATATAACTTTAGTACATCATATATACCAAGCAAAAACAATCTCTATTCTGAAAATCACTTTCAAAAAACTTCAGTGGATAATAAAACCTACCGCCATTGAACGACTCTTTCATGGGGAAGCTACACCAAGAATTAGAGATAAAAGTTTTAATATGTGAGATGTCAATTACCCACAACATATTCAACGATTTAGGAAGGAAATATGTTTTGTAAAGATAATAGATAAAGCGCCAGTCTCGCGCATATTATGATGAATACTAGCCCCACCAACAACAACAAACTGTCTTTCTTTAACTGGCAATCATACCGGTGCGCAGGCAAACACCTCGTTTAGACCATATCCCAAGTGTGGGATAAAAGCATTTCTTAAAAGCAACCTATTTCGGGCTCATAATCTTGATGGAATGAAGCTTAGAATAAAAAATGGAGTAATGTATGTGGGCTGTATTGAAACTAAGCCAAATACAGGGTGTCCGTCGGAAAGGTATACTACTTTGTTTCGCCGCCACCTTGGTAAACATTAGCCTTGACAGTTCATATTTGGCAGTCGTGAAGCAAAGACGTGTCAAATTTATTATAGAAAAATATTCGATAAACCGACGTGTTTTAATCGTTAAAACATTTAATCAAAATCAATCATCGATTACTGTGACGATAAGAAAGCTACGTGAAATTTTTGGGAGAAACAACGTGCCAGTAAGACGCACTATTTATCGTGTAGTAAATGATTTCGAAGAAAGAGGGTCTCTGGCTGATACGGCTAAGCATAGACCACAACGTACTGCAAGATCGGCTGAAAACACAACTGCTGCTCAAGAAAGTGTTCAAAACAATTCATCAACCTCAATTCGATGCCGTACTCAGGAGCTTGATCTTCAAAGAACAACTTTGGCTACAATTTTGCACAAGGATTTGCATTTGTTTCCATTTAAGATTCAGTTGGCAAAAGAGCTTCTTCCACAAAACCATTTACGCCGCCATACATATGGCAATAGGATGGTATAGCTCGCTCATGACAAACCCGATTTTCATGAAAAAATCATAATGAATGAGTGACGAGGCACATTTTCATTTGAATGGATATGTGAATAAAGAGAATAGTCGGTTCTGGGCAATGGAAAACTCTCAAATTATTCGTCAGTCACCTTTGTATCCATTAAAAGGGACAGTCTGGTGTGCAATTTAGTCAGGAGGAATCAATGGGCTTTACTTCTTTGAAACTGGAAGCGGCGTAACTGTCAATGGGGAGCGATATCGTGATATGATTGAAAACTGCATGCTTTGGGCTTGATTAACATGTGGTATCAACAAGACGGTGGCACATCGCATACAGCCAGGACTAGAATGGAATTACTGCAAGACCTCTTTCCACAACAAGTTATTTCAACAAATGATAATGTTGATTGGCCTCCACGGTCGCCTGATTTGACTGCTCCGGACTTCTTTTTGTGTGGATATCTGAAAAGCAAGGTTTATGCAAACAAACCAGAAATGCTTGAGCAACTCAAACAAAATATTCGTGATGAAATTAATGAAATACCGCGTGAAATATGTGAGAATGTAATGAAAAATGTGCTCAAAATGGCTCGCATTTGTGAGGCTAACAGAGGCGAACATTTATCTGATATTGTATTCCATACATAATTGCCGACATTTATCAATATAAGATCCATTCTGTTTCAAAAAATTATAAAAAAAAATTATTTCTTGGTGGTAACGTAGATGTTTGTGCATTTTTCAAATCTTAAATACTGCGTACATTCATGTCGGCACAGTGCTTGCGCTACATAACCCCCAAATAGGCTCAAATGTCAGTATGTCGGCATTTCCTTTTGTCACCAAGTGAACGTGAAAGAAATCACAAAACCGCAAACATACATTTGAACATTACAGAACATGGCAAATCATTAGAATGAAGAAGATGCATTGGAAGTTTCCAGAAAGCGTAATTTCACGTTGTGGCGAAGTCAATTGACATTGACAATTGATTTGACGCCGTTAGACTTTTTTTGTGGGACTATGTCAAAAACCGTGTTTAAGCCGATAATCGCCAAACGTTAGAGCATTTGAAAACTAACATTTATCAAGTTATCGCCGAGATACTGCCCGGAATGTGAGAAAAAGTGGTCGAAAGCTATGTAAAAAGGATCCACTGCTGCAACCAATGCAGAGGCGGTCATTCAAATATTCAAAAATGTTCAAATATTATAATGAAATAAAAGTTTCATCGAAATCATGTCTTTAACTTCACTTTTGAAGCCGAAAAATTGATAACCCATTGTAAGCTTTTAAAGATTCTTCTGAAGACAAAATGCTTTTTGCAGGATAATTGTGTGACTGTGGTTGTGAAGGTCGTTTAGAACTTGCACAATGAACAAAAGGAAACGAAACACTTTGACAGGGACACTAAAGAAATATTGAACAAGTGGACAAGCATGCACGCAAAGTTGGACGGTCGGCCGTAGTATAATGAACGATGTATCAATTCATCAAACACTAATTGCTGTGCCAAAAATGACTCCTTCCCATGTTTTATGTCGACATAGTTTTTTTTTTTTTTTTTTTGGGAAAAATCATCTATATTTTAATATTTTTAAATAACTCCGCTCAAAATTTGTTGTGGAAATGAAACTTTGAAAGGCACACTGAAGAAATATTAAACAGGTGGACAGGCATGCACGCAAAGTTGGAGTGTCGCCCGTAGTATTATGAGCAATGTATCAGTTCATCATAATACTAATAGCTGTGCCAGAAATGACTCCTTCCCATGCTTTATGTCGACATAGTTGTTTTTTAGTGAAAAATCATAAATATTTTATTATTTTTCAATG
>JAHXMU010000034.1:245024-264739 GCA_019455685.1 Philornis downsi | reverse complement strand
ATTTTATAAAATATTTTCACCTTAGCCCGATGACCTAAATAGCTAGCTGGCAACGGTAGGTGCAACGAGCGAATGGGAGCCATTAAAATTTAATTAAAAACGCTTTGAGGATAAAAAAAACTGCTCATTATTTCAGTGCATCAGCTGCATACAGGAGATTAATCTCAATGTGACCCAGACAAATTACTTACGATAACGACTGCGATAACAACAACAGAAACGACATCAATAACAACAACAAAATGTCGACGTAAACTCCCTTCTTTTTTCCCTTCCCTCTCCACCCCAACAAAGTAAGAAAAATGCGTATGCAATATTTTTGGCAAATACATATAAATCATTGCGACAGATGCAAGGACAGACGTACAGCAGCTTTTGCGGAATGCAAACGCATACGAGTAAAACAAAACCCTAACAGTAACGAGTTTCACTTTGCTTCTGATACATTGCCTGGTGGAGTTTGTTTTCCACTTTTTTGTCATCATCATTTTAATGAGTTAACATTATTAAAAATTGCAAACTTGTTTTTCCACAACCATTCATCATCATCAACATCGTCATCATCATCATCGTCATCACCATCATCGTAGTTGTCACTGGTGTTGTTGCCATCCCATTCGTTCCAGAGCCAGTAACGTCAGAGTAGCAAATTCAATACGATCGATGGTTTTCAAGTGCCCTTCTTTGCCTTACATTTAGGTTTGATATCGAAACCTTCATAAATTACTTTCAAACTTCACGAATGCGCGTATTTATGCAACATATCATATGTCGTGACTGACTAACAGATGTGAGCCATAAAATAGCACATATGATATTTAAATGTGAATGTGAGAAATGCTGACATGATGTCTTCGATGAGGATGGAATTTTTCAAAAAGGAGCAAGAAGGAGTAACCACTATCAGACATATTTTGGCAGATGAAATCGAAATTCTCACTGAACTCTTCAACATAAAATTTGGAAATTATTTACCCTGCCCAAAAGTCATGTATCTAAAGTGAGTTATATCTGTATGTTGATGTCAAGTTACTCGTCATCTAAGTAGGTATCGCGAGCTCTTAAAAATTAGCTTATAGTTTGTGAAATCTGAGCATTACATAGTTGTACACCGAATTGGACTCGTGAATGATGAACGGAGAGTAACATTATAAACGTGTGCGATTCATTTCGTAATAGCAAAATATCGAAAATAATATATAAAGCTACCCATTTAGTGCTTTCAAAACCGCCGATCTGGCAAGACTATCAGCTGTCAGCTGAAGTGTTATTTATTTAGTCAAAAGTTTGCCATTCACGAATATGGGTCGTTTAATAACCTAAGAACGCGTAAAAATAGTTAAAACTTATTACAAAAGTGGTGATTCAAACCTGGGCACTTTTCGTGCATTACGAGTAGATTATGATCGTCATATTTCACTATAATGCTTAAACTTTGCCATTATATACGAAATATATAGCCCAAAATATGTGAAAAAGTGATAAAAAATTACCTCAAAAGGATCTACTGCTGCAACCAATCCAGAGACGGTCATTTAATTGGTTGCAGCAGTAGATCCTTTTGAGGTAATTTTCAACCACTTTTTTGTACATATTGGGCGGTATCTCGGCAATAACTTTACGAATGTTGGTTTTCAAATGCTCCAACAATTGGAAATTGTCCGCGTAAACACGATCTTTGACATAGACCCACAAAAAAAGTCTAACGGCGTCAAATCGCATGATCTTGTTGGCCAATTGACGTCGCGAAGAAGTGAAATTACGCTTTTTTGAAACTTCTCATGCAATAAAGTCAAAATCGGTCATGTTGTGTGGCTCGTGGCACCATTTGGTTGAAACTACACAACGTCCAATTCATAATATTCACGTAAAGGGCCAAAAAAGTCGGTTAACATACGGCCATAGCGCTCCGAAATGAAATTCGAATTATCCGCCACATTTTGATTAACAGAAAGGATATTTTGGGCAGTGCATACATTGCGATGATACACAGTCATGCTTTCAGTCTCTTGAAATTTCTTTATAATCTTGCCAAATTCTTGAACAGTAGTTCAATTATAACGACCATATTGAATGCTTGAATCACCACTTTCGTAGTAAGTTTTAACTATTCTTACGATTTCTTCGGTTGTTAAACGATCCATATTCGTAAATGGCAAACCTTTCACTAAATATATAAGACGTCAGATGACAGGTATTTAGCAGCTGATAGCCTTGCCAGACCGGCGCTTTTGAAACCATTAAATGGATAATCGTCTATAACTGGAAAAGAACACGTTATCGTTAGAGCAGTAGATTTACTTTTCAACTCAAATGATGCAGTTTAATGATATGATGGAAACAAAAGTGAATACTAGTTTAAAAAATAGGTAACACAATTTCCAAAATATAGCAAATTTTTGAAATTGACGTATTTTTTTTTTTTTTAATTTTTTCTTAAAGCACCATTGAGATCACCACTTGGTGAAAGCCTGTTTTTGTGTTCCTGCATTGTTTTTATTCTGATGGTTTTTGGAAAGAAAAAAATTAGAACTATATCAATAGTATCACATACCCTTTAAGTCCACAAATTTATAGCTCACAGAAAAAAAATTGATTTTTTAATTTTTTGAAATATGGGAAAGATCGATTTTTCAAACATTTTCAAATGTGCGAAACTCGACGTTTCGATGTATTCAGATATGCAAAATGTCATCTTTTCGAAACTTTTAGTATAAACAAATATAACTTTGAAATATCTTTAATTAAACTTAATTAATGTCTTATTCAATAGAGCAATAAACCTTTACATAAAGAAATAACAACAACAAAATGTGCGTTTAATATAAGAATTAATATTAAAATGAAGCCATGACAATAGAATAACGATATTTTCGATTTAAGAATTTACATTTCTTTGTGTGTGAGCAAAGTATATTTAAATGTTTTGAATAAGGTTGCTTTTTACAGCTGGTTGGCTATTTTGTCAGTATAAGAAAACAATCTTTCTAAAGGAACCGAGGTGGCAACGCTGCGTAAGGTCTTTTTTTTATGACTTAGCAAAAGGTGGGCGGATTATAGTTAGCTTTTCCACTTGAACGCCTGAGGACAGAAAAAACTGGACACCAAAGGTGTGCGAAGGAGTTTGAATTTGCAATGTAGGTCTTTGCGAATAAATTCCATGTCTTTTATAAAGTTCTTATAAGTACTTTCATAAATAAAGCTATACATTGCCTGATATGGCGACAATATCTAACATTTAAAATGGGTTAATTTATTCAGCCTTATCTGATGTTTTAAAAACTGACCGATTTTTCAAAGTTTTTTGTTTCATACATAATTTCTAACGTTTTTATCCGTTAGTTATTACTTTGTAATTTGTGATAATATTTGAGAAAATCAACTACTTCATTACATCCTTCTAAAACTTTGTAAGCCATGGCCGATTCAAGACTTATTTTCGTACATATAGTTCTTTCAATTCTATTAAATTCAGAATTCGGAAAAAATTAGCAAGCATCAAATATTATTAGTTATGCCTGAGAATGTTTGACTTCATTAACTGATTAACAGAGTATTCAAATTAAAAATTGAAAATGTGTTTATTGCAGTACTTTGTAATGCCTTTCAGGCACTTTCTTGTACTCCATTTGAAAATGGATCCATTTAGTACAAATTATTATTATTATATACATATATAAATATAGATTAAAGTATAATTTTGCTTTCTTATTTTGAGTCAACTCCATGAGTTGAAATGTATTGAGCCCAAAGTAATATTTAAAGAGATTGCATCAGATGTTTGTCTTTGCAAAGTTGAATTGGAAATGTCGATCGATACTGTTGAAAATCTTGAATGCAGTCCGCTCGGTGTTTAGTTTCAAGACTAACCTCTTACTAACACTTATTGAAAGTATTTCCTTATGTTGGCATTGTTGTACAATAAATCTTTCATATATCTGAGAGTAAAAAGCACCAAAAGTCGAATATAAAAGTAGACTTTTCAACGTTTTTACATTCTAATTTTCAATGTTTTTTTTTTAGCAAAAATCAATTAGTCACTGTGTCCGGTCTACATTATCTAATACATGAAATAGTTAATATTTGTGATGTTTTTCAAATTAAAGCAAGTAAATAAAATGAGCAAAGGAAATCGTCCTAACTTTTGAAGGGATAAAACAGGATTAACCAATTTTGGCTCTCTAATATTGCTTTAGAGCTGCGGTGCTGGTGCGCTCCACATGAGTGAGCAAATTTGACTTAATGAACATATTGAATCATTCAATAAACCTACACTAATTCGATGTTTTTGCATCATTTAACAGTATTAAATATTTTGAAGATAATGATAATGAATTTATTATTCTTGGACTGCTAAGCAATTTCGAAATTTTGAATTTGCCTGATTTTACTTTTTTTTTATTACTCTCATATTGCTCTTAGCTGTAAGCTCATATCAATTTCTTCTTTTTTTTTCAAGTACTTTGATTTTATGGAAATGAAAGAAACCCAGCTTTTTTGTGTAAATAAATTTAACGATGCCTCTTGGCGTTAATTATCGTATTTTTAACCAAAAGCGATAGGTTTGCAATATCGTTAATCGTTCTGTAATAAACCTTTCGCTAAATAATTGCGTTTAATATTTTGCCGTCTTTGGTAAGCAATTACACGCTTGGCGAGCGTCTTCAGGATAGGACAGCTTAAAAATTTCATCGTGCATAAAATGCTGCTGCGACTTGCTTTATGCCATCGCATCAACTACACTAAGAGAAAAAAGGGGTAGAAAATATGATTTCGACAAAGGTTTATCTTATAAAAGTTATACTATTAATAATGCAAGAGGATCGATAAACAAACTAACCTCGTTATCCTTTTGTATTTGGAAAGCAAAAAAGTGTCGAACTATTGAGTTGCTGTCCTAAGAGGCAGACGAGTTTACATTCAGTTGCCGATAGACAGTTCTTAACAGCCATTCTTTTAATTATTTTACATGTCACTGCCAATTCTACAACGAATGTTTGACATATTTCATATATCCTCTGCAGAAGGCGCTTCAAAAACTCAAGCACATTTTCAATGTCAATGGATCCTATTTAAATTAGTTATTGTCACTGTACTAAATATATTCATGTGTAGGCCTATCGATTCGTTTGTCTATTGTTGTCGTTGATACCCCATAATGGGCCGTCACCGACATTTATGCACATGTACGCGAGTACATGTGTGCGTAATAGGTAGTCATGCCTCTCATAGCTGTGCAATTATGCTGATAATTATGGCCACATGTGGTTTACTACTGGCAACACAATCGATGGATGTACCCGCCAAGTTCTTGAAAAAAAAAACCAAACCACAATATAGATTTACTACAACGAAACGTCATTACAGGACAAATCGAAGCGGAAAATTTTTGGATTGGTTAATGCTTCCTCCTCAGAAAGCCTATCAAACCAAACATTTCATATTGCTGTCTGTTGCCATTGTGGCTTATTCGTTTTGGAGTTCCGTTTATCATCTACATGTGGCGAAATTATCAAAAGTAAATCATTTCCGAAATATAACAAGAACCACAAATAGCCGTTTATTTTGGAGAGGCAAAGTTCTGACACTCCCCTCGTCACCGACCCTCGTCATATGTTCCCACCACACTGATACCGCTCGACGTCAGACAACACGCAAATCGCATACGAATTTTTCATGAGACCCCAAATCGAAAACAACCACAGTCACACACAATCACACACTGCTTGTCATGATTATTAAAAAGCAATAAAATAATAATAAAACTTTTTTTTTTTTTTTTTAAATCAAATATCAAAAACAAAAGATTTTACCGCGTCCCGCTTGAAGTCACACAGGTGGAATTGAGGCAGCAGAGTTGAGGACTTCTTTCCCACCATTGAAATTATGATAATATTTTCATTTGGGGGAGAAAATATAACAAAAACTTAAACAATTATGCTGGCTTTATAAATTTTCAATTAATTCTCAACTTTTATAAGACTTCAATGTAAACGAACTACACCGATCAACAATTGAACGATATGATTGACAATAAATAAGTAAAACAAGCAATACTGCTGAGAATGAGAACGAAGGCATTCAAATTTCCTCCCTATCGATTAGAAGTTTAGTCTTTGGGGTGAGTTATTAGGTGGTTCATTGAACTGAATGCTCTATTCTAGATGAACATCCATAAAAGTATTCCCATCACACCAAATGGTGAGATGTTTCAAATCATTTGTCATCATTTCTCAATGAAAATCGCCTAACGAATTAAGGAACTGAATCAAATCATTTATCATCATTTCTGAATGAAAATCGTGTAACGAATTAAGAAACTGGATCATTTAGATAATTATAGTGTTATTTATTGTCAATTTTTAAATTCGTAATCTTCTAAAAACACATCAGTATGTATGAGAATTTTTTGCATGACAAAGTCAGTTGAATGCTCTTGAGAGAAGATCCTTTAAAGAGTAGTAAATGGTCGAACAACGGTTGGAAAAGTCATGCTGGCTGTTGAACTTTAGAGGTCTATGGAAACTTACACATTCGTTCTAATTGGCACAAAAATTTCTGTTAATTATTTCAGACGAATTGCAAACGTTTCAGAAATATAAGTTGACGTACAAAGCATTTAGT
Organism: Philornis downsi; assembly: GCA_019455685.1. Taxonomy (NCBI): domain Eukaryota; kingdom Metazoa; phylum Arthropoda; class Insecta; order Diptera; family Muscidae; genus Philornis; species Philornis downsi. The sequence continues at coordinate 258,115 of JAHXMU010000034.1, read as the reverse complement.
AAAATTTTAGAAAAATCACTAAATATTTCAAACATTTAAAATAAAGGGTGTCCCAATAAGAACGCAAGATTTAAATTTGGCGCCATTCGAAGTGTCATTGTTTGACATTTGAACAATTGTTATTGTTTGCTAGCAGAAGGTACGAGATTAGTAAAAATGGAGCGCTACACGAATGAACAACACATTCTCATTGTGAAATTGTTTTACCAAAATGCTGAAAGTTTTGCGTCTACAGTTCGCAAATTGCGATCAATTTGGGGTCACAATAATGCTCCAAAAAGAGTCAACTGCAAAGAGATTAATGGATAAATTTGTCAAAACTGGATCTGTTAGTGATGTAAAGACAAAAACGCGCCTTCGACCAGGTCGGTCCACCGAAAATGTCGCAGCTGTACGTGATGATGTCGCTCAAACTCCATCCACCTCAATTCGACACCGAGCTTAGCAAATTGGTGTCTCCAAATCCATTATGCAGCGAATTTTGACGAAAGATTTGCATCTTCATGCATACAAAGTTCAATTGACTCTGGAACTGAAGCCAACTGACCATGGACAGCGAAGGGAGTTCGTTAGTTGGGTATTGGAGAGATAACATGTAAATGCTGATTTTGCCGATAAAATCGTCTTCAATGACAAGGCCCATTTCCATCTTGATGGCTTCGTTAATAGGCAGAATTGTCGCATTTGGGGTGAGGAAAATCCTCGAGTGATTCACGAGAAGCAAATGCATCCTCAACGTGTCACTGTGTGGTGTGGATTTTGGGCTGGAGGAATCATTAGAACTTTTTTTATGAAAATGAGGCATGTCAAGCGCAAACAGTCAATAGTGTTGGGTATCGTGAAATTATAACCAGTTTTTTTCGTGCCTAGAATTGAAGAAATGAATGTAGAGGGCATGTGGTTTCAGCAAGACGGCGCCACATGTCATACAGCCAGAGAAACAATTCAATTACTGCATCAGTCATTTCCCGGTCGTGTTATTTCGCGTTATGGAGACCAGAATTGGCCGTCTAGATCGTGCGATTTAACACCATTAGACCTTTTTCTTTGGGGGTTTTTTGAAGTCAATGGCTTACGCGAATAAGCCGACGACGACTCAAGTCTCAAAAGAGGAAATTGGACGCTGCATTAATGAAATACCGCAGCATTTATGCAAAACGGTCATTGAAAATTTTACTAAAAGATCGTGTGTGTGTGCTAGCAAAGCCGCGGCGGCCATCTACCCGATGTGTTGTTTCATACATAACCTCATTCGTTCTACTTTACGATATAATAAAGTTTCACGGTGTTTTTTTAAATATCTGTGTTTTATTTAAACTTTAAATCTTGCGTTCTTGTTGGGACACCCTTTACAATAGGCCATTAATTCCAATCATTTTACCCAAATACATTGAGTGCAGTTTTAAATAGCTGTTAAGTTTGATATTGGATTGGAAATTGTAAAGAATATTTATAAATCACTTTTGATTATCGCAGTGAGCGCAATTTTGAATAGCTGTTAAGTTTGATGTTGGATTTAAAATTGTAAAGAATATTTGATATTTACTTTTTTGTTCAGAATATTTTATAGTTGGAACTTTTTTTTCCGTCACTTTTCCACTTCCAATGAAAAGTTAAATTTGAATGCGATAGAAAAAATGAGGCAAATAGTCTAATTAAAATAGACAAATAAAATATATTTATAAATTACTTTACCCTATCGCAGTGAGCGCAATTTTAAATAGCATTTAAGTCTTTAAATCCAATATTAAAGGACTCAGTTTATGGAACAGTCGGAACTGTATAGTCGGAACTTTTTATGCCTTCACTTTTTCACTTTCAATGAAAAGTTAAATTTGAATGCAGCAGCAAAATTGAAGTAAATAGTCTAAAAATATTCAAGATTTTCCGAGATATTAAACAACTGGTTCAGAAGCGCTTAAAATACAACAATTTCTTTATTCCAATGAAATTGCCTTATCGCGCTGAATGCAATTTCCAATCATTGTTGAATCAGAATACTTAAAATAAAAGAAATTGTCGATTGTGTCCTTTTAGGAGATAAATTTTGTATGTTTTCAACCTCTTTATATTCTCTACCAAAGCAATAAATACCAATTTGATTATATTCGTCATTGAATATGTTGTACTGGCTGACTGATCGGTAGATTCGGTAAATCTAATAACTGCTGCTTGTGGTACCACCCATGCAAATTGAACATCTGCAATAAGTTTAAATTTCGTTTTTATTATTGTTTCGTAGTGCCAGCCTCCCTTTGGTATTCCTCATACAAATTACCATCTAAACTAATAGTGCTGCTGAGTGTAACGCCCAAGAACGTGAGGGAACCAATTAAATTTCGGCGCAAAATCACTTCCCAATGCGATATAGCGATATCTGCCTCCCTGTCCATTTGTCTGCTTGGTCAAGTATTCCTTTATATTCTGCTGAAAATGGGCAATATCGGTCCATATTTTAATAAGGCCCAATAAAAAACAATAAATAAAGTGCTTAAGCTTCCACAAGTCGTTGTTCTTATTGGGAAGTTGTCTTATTTTGCACCTACATCTCAAACACTGGTCCATATGATCTGATGTAAAATAATGGAGATGTGTGTCGACCAAATTACAAGCTTCCGCAAATATAAATTGCAGTTCGGCACCGTTTGTTGGAAAAATAATGGATTTATTTTTACCATACCTTGTGCAATCCCATAAATTATCAATTATTTCTAAAAACAAAAATAAATCGGTTAGGAAGCAATAAAAGAATCATAATTAAACTTAAAAAATGTAGTAATTGGGGCAATCATCAATGAATCACTAGTATTGGCTTGCCATATCAATGTTGCTGCCTTGCCTTTGTTGGTATCACCCACGTACATTTAACCCTTTGTTGAACATCGAAACTTACTCCAAAATTGTTTAGTCGTAATGTGCAAGAACTTCAATACCAGTTCGGACATTTACCCACAATCAGTTAACATTCAAATGCATTAAAAATATATTAAATCTTAACTAGGAAAAAAAAAGGTACGATGTTGGCACAACCCCTCACTGTATCCATTATATACATTTTTCGAAAACCAATATTTCCGTAATAATTTTCCAATCGGTACAATAATTATCACGACTGTTGTGGGTACAAAAGTTGTCCCTATTCGACTGAAGCACCTATGATTTCAATATTGGGGCATATCCTAAGGAGCAAGTACTTGCAATTTGACAACTATTCAGTACTATTTAGGGAGCACTATTATGTAGTTCTATAGGATGGCGCATGAGTAACGCTAAGATTTGATCAGTGAATACATTTTTTGTCTTTTTTTCGTCTCTTTAGAGAATTAACTAAATAATACTTGTGAAATTTTTGATGGAAAGGCTCATCACAGAATAAAGTTGTTCAATTTTACTTTGAAAGTCAGCATTCGATTATTCAGATCATATCGAAATTTCTTTCATGTTCGTAATGCTCCTAGCGCTCCAACAATTTACCGATTGGTTTAGCGTTTTAGATAACAAAGGGCTGTCTGTGATCTTCCGCATGCTGAAAGATCTCGTGCAGTTCGAAATGAAGTGACCATTGCCCGAGTGCAAGCAATTATTGAGGAAACCCTCGAAACTTAGATCAGGCGACGTTCTCAGCAGTTAGAGATGTTTAGGTGATCTTTGCAAAGAATTTTACATATGTTAAATCTTTTCCCATATATGATGTGATTGGTTCACGAGTTGAAACCAAATGATACACAAGAACGCATTTAATATAGTCGCCGTTAACGTTACTTATGCGCCACCCTTTAAAATAACATCTTCGTATACATTTCTCAAAAATAGTTCATTTTTTCATTTTATTGCATTATACAAAGAAAGTTTAAATTCTAAAATTAGCATGTCTAATTGGTTAATATACATTAAATTACAGGGTGAGACACGAATCGTGCTACAAACACAAACCAGAGACCAATGGGGATATTTATTTAAAGACTTGAATGAGTTTTTTTTTACCCAGAATTAATATTTGGAAATCAGCTAACCGACACATGCCTAAGTGGTTAATGTAATGCACAGGGTGGAACACGAATCGTGCTACAATTATAAAACAAGAACCAATGGGGACCTTTATTTAAAGATTTGAAGGAGTTTTTTACCCAGAATTAATATTCAGAAACACTATTTTCCGCTGGCTCCCAAGGTCACCTGACCCGACGACTACACCAGACTCTTTTTTATGGAGTTATGTCAAGCAAGAGGTTTACAAAACGAATCGTAGGAATTTGATTGAATTAAAACAGTCCATTAAAACAATTGAAGCGATCCCAACTTCAGTCCTTCAGGCCGCAATGGATAATTTTGTGATCAAGTGTTGGATATGCGTGAATGAGCATGCAGGTCATTTACGGTCTATCATCTTCAAAACCAATTAGTTATATAAAATAAAATTGAATTTTCTATACAATAAAAAAGTCAACGAAATACATTGATTAAAAAAAATTATATGAATTTCTTATTGTAGCACAAGTGGTGTGCCACCCTGTATAATAAATTAGAGAAACTGAATATTGTTGTATTGGATATAAACATTTGGTATTTTAACTTAAGAACGTTATATTGAAAATTCGTGCCACAAAATGTGTGTAATTTTCCAATAACTTTGCAAGGAAATGTAAAAAAAAATTGTTCATTACTTTTAACCATTATATGTATTTCTAGAAGTAATGTTTTCATTGCTGCTTTGAAATAGTATACAATTACATTATTGAAAACAATCTGGAAGCACTTCTGCTGGAAATTTAGAATCGCCACATGTTGTTACCTTGTCGCTGATGGAAAAGTTCTTTCTTTTAGAGTATTTAGATTTTTTTTTTCCGCTGGGTTGTTACTGATTAGGTTAAGTTTAGTAACTACAATTTTGTCCATTAATTCTTTTGCATTGCTTGCTGAAAGTTGGAAGTATTGGAGAATAACCTCAATTTCATATATTTACCAAGGAACGAACATAAATACCTGAAAAATAAAATGCAAGATTTTGCTTTGCTTCCTTTTTGTCAACTTGCCTCTGTATTCAAAAAATCGCTTTGTAATTTAGAATTTATTTTTGCAGTATCTAAAAATATTCCATGTTACATTATTCTTGACGCTATGCCAAACTGGGCCCTATTGGGGCTGTTTGCCATGACCCCCATAAATGACCATTTGATAAATATATGAATGTGCTTAATGTGGCTGGCCGTTTTGTACACATAAAGATTTAGTGAGCGATAATCGCTACTAGAACTTTATTGCCGGCTGTAATCTGGCAGTACCTAAAAGATAAAATAATGATGTTGGGCTGTTGTCGTTATATATGCATATACTGGGTTATTAATTTAGTGATTGTAAAACCGCCGGTCTGGCAAGCCTGTCAGCTGTTAAATACCTGTCATCTGAAGCATTATTTAAGTAGCGAAATGTTTGCAATTTTTCGAATATGAATCGTTTAACAACTGAAAAATGCTTACAAATAGTTAAAACTTATTATAAAGCAACCGAAGAATGCGTACAAATAGTTAAAACTTACTACAAAATAACCGAAGAATGCATACAAATAGTTAAAACTTACTATAAAAGTGGTGATTCAAATGTGGGCTTTCATTCGAACTAAGTTTTCTTCAACGATGAAGCTCATTTCTCACTCGTTGGTTACCTCAACAAGCAAAATTGTACATATAGCATATGGGGCCCGGAGAACGCAGAAGTGATTATGGAAAAGCCATTGCATCCGGAAAAAGTGACTGTTTGGTGCGCATTATCGTTTGGAGGAGTCATAGGCCCATTTATTTTTTCTGAAAATGACGGAGGAACCTCAAAAGGATCCACTGCTGCAGCCAATCCAGAGGCGGTCATTTAAATGGCATTGTATTTTGTACATAATTGTAAGGTCCAAACATTGTAATGTAAAAGTAAAAGTTCCATCGTTCCAAATCATAGCTCTTTGAGTGTTTTATTTGATTTTACTTTTGAAATCGAAAAATGGATAACCCTATATTTATATGAATATATATAATATATACATACAAATATATATATATATATATATATATATATATATATATATATATATATTATAAATATTGTATACATAAATATTACGTGTATTTCGTGTTACTTTCCTCAACAGTTTTTGACCACACGTACAACACTCAACGGATATTATTGTAATCGCTTCATACACTTGACTTGTCTTTTAAATACAACAGCTCACTGAGGAACAAAGGAAATAATACATGTATTTATGTATTTATATATTAAATATATATTGTTCATTTGTTCAATATATTTTTGCAAAACTATATACCTCGGATTGCTAGATTGGGGCATCTTTCACTTTTACTTAATGTTGTGAATATTATAAAAAAAACGCAACCTTATCATAATTCCCCAAAAGTCAATTCCCCTGACTGCAATGCCCTTATTAGTGTTTGAGTACCATATGTCAGATATCCAAGGGTACTTCTAACAATTAGTTACCCTTTTACATATAGAAGTTATTATATTTATAGCAACTTCGTTGGGGCCACAACCCTTTCTTAAATCATACTTGTAATCATTGAGAAGATTGTGCCTTTCTGGTGCATCAATAACTGATCGTGCATTATTGTGTTGATATAAGTAGCGAATTCGATTTAACTGACCATGTTCTTTTGCTCTTTAAATAAAATTATCTTTAAAAAAAATCATTTTGTCCAAATTCTGAAAGAGAATTAAAAATTATAAATTAAAAATAGAGATTAGAGGGTGGCTAACGTTTAAGCTTATTTTCAATGATATTTTTTTCCAAAAAAAAAAAAAACTAAAACTAAAACTAAAAGGTTATACGGATGTTAAAAGCAAATGAGTGTTGTGATCACGAAATTCTCCAGTGGAATCTCTTGTGCCACATATTTATTAAATATTCTACACCCAATAATTGTTCTTGTTCATATGAGTTTCTCGTGTTTGTGTTAAAGGTAATAAATTTGCGGAAAATTTTAATTTCTGAAACATTTTAAGCTACGCATAAAAACATATTTGGTAATTATTAAAAGCAGGAACAAACGGACATTTTGAAATTTAAAATTCCACTTTAATCTTTAAATTTTAAATGTAAATCTTGAAACTTTCCTTTTTTTTTCCTTTTAACTTCGACAATGTTATTTAGTGAATTCTCAATAATTATAAGCAATCAATGTTGTTAAATATTACATAAAACTTGGCTGGCATTCGAATAGTTTTGCTCTACTCTAGTGCCAGTTTTACTCTAGAAATGAAATTGTTGCTATCGGCCAAAAGAAACATTTTGGGAGATCCTTCCATTTATTTCAAATGGAACATAGTTTTGAAAACTTGTCCTTTTTTTTCTTAATCAATTTAATCATTTATTATTAACATAATTTTCATAGTTACTGATAAAAATTCTTATAAAATATACTATACGAGTATATTTGTATACTTAGAATAATATATACAGGGTGTCCGTCGGAAAGGTATACTACTTTGTTTGTTTATAATGTTTGATGAAATGGAAGAGAATGAATAAATGTTTTATTTAATGTCGGTAATTATGTATGCAATACAATATCAGATAAATGTCCGCCTCTGTTAGCCTCACAAATGCGAGCCCTTTTGAGCACATTCTTCATTACATTCTCACACATTTCACACGGTATTTCATCACGAATATTTTGTTAGATTTGCTCAAGCGTCTTTGGGTTGATTACATAAATCTTGTTTCTCAGATGTTCCCACAAAAAAGTCCAGAACAGTCAAATCACGCGGCCGTGGAGACCAATCAACATCAGCATTTCTTGAAATAACTTGTTGTGGAAAGAGGTCTCACAGCAATTCCATTGTAATTCTGGCTGTATGCGATGTGGCACTGTCTTGTTGATATTAGATGTTAATCAAGCCCAAATCAAGTTTTCAATCATATCATGATATCGCTCCCCATTGACAGTTGCCGTTACGCCGCTTTCAGTTTCAAAGAAGTGAGGTACAATAATTCCTCCTGACCAAATTGCACACCAGACTGTCTCTTTTAATGGATACAAAGGTGACTTATGAATAATAATTTGAGGGTTTCCATTGCCCAGAATCGACCATTCTGTTTATTTACATATCCATTCAAATGAAAATGTGCCTCGTCACCCATTATGATTTTTTCATGAAAATCGGGGTCGTCATGGGCGAGCTGCAACATCCTATTGACGTATGTACGAGTACGGCGGCATAAATGGACTTGTGGGACAAGCTCTTCTGTCAACTGAATCTAAAATGGAAACAAATGGAAATCCTTGCGCAAAATTGTGGCCAAAGTTGTTCTTTGAAAATCAAACTCCTGAGCACGGCGTCAAATTGAGGTTGATGGATTGTTTTGAACACCTTCTTGAGCAACAGTAATGTTTTCAGCCGATCTTACAGTACGTTGTGATCCATGCTTGGCCCTTTCAGCTACAGACATTCTTTCGTCGAAATCATTCACTACACGATGAATAGTGCGTCTTTCACGTAACTTTCTCATCGTCACAGTAATTTTGATAAAATGTTTTAACGATTAAAACACGTTGGTTTATCGAATATTTTTCCATAATAAATTTGCCACGTCTCTACTTTACGACTGCCAAATATGAACTGTCAAGAGTAATGTTTACCAAAATGGCGGCAAAACAAAGTAGTATGCCTTCCCGACGGACACCCTGTATATTAATGTAAGTTTTAACAAGTCAACTTCCAAAATATACATTATATAGGCAAGTTGGCAATAAAACTCAATATCTTTTACAATTATGTTACAGAAAAATTTTCAAAAATTTTTAAAATTATTTCAAAGTTTTTATACAAACAAAAAAGTTTAAATAAGAATTTCTTCAACATTCTGCAGTAAGTGATTTTTCAACAAATTTTTGAATTTTGAAATATCTTATTGTACGGATATTCAATATCAACTAGTTCTGAAACTTTGACACGTTTGCCGCGTTCAATGCCATGTTCTTTCATTTATAAATACGTATGACTAGCGGTGTGTAATTGTGAAACAGCGTTTTAGATTGAAGATGTCTATATGTATTATGACCAAAATTTCCATTTCAATTGAAAAGTTGCGGAGACAGTTGGATGATTTTTATTTCATTATTATAGTTGAACGTTTCTTGAAAATGATTTTCATTTTTAAACTCTTTACATAGCGTTTTTGGTTCTATGTTACGACTATGTTTCAAATTGTACAAATTTTTGCAAGTTTTCAACCACTTTTATACGGAACGAAGATTCAGTAAATACTGCATGAAACGCTAAAAGTGACATAACAACACAGTGGAGTATCCCGCCAGGGATCGAGCATTTTAACTCGTTCTAAACAGCAAAATTAAAAAAAAATGCCTATAACTATTGCAAAAGCAGATAGGAAGCTATCCTACAGTTTGAGACCCCTAAAATTTTAAACAACTCAAGCCTATTCTACGATTTAAAACCAAAGGAGGGAGTACCTAAATAATAACACTGGTCTACAAATTTGGAAAAACAATTGACTGCAGAAACGAAGCATGTTTTTTAATTAATCTGGGTGCGCTGAATTCGAATCTGGCATACAAATTGGACTATCACGTCATGTTCATTTTTTTTTTATCGCTTGCGGGCAATACTGTGGAACAGTTAATACTGACACTACAATTTCACAATTATCAATTTGACAGAAGTCCACATTCATTCTAAATCTTCATAATCGTAGCGTTTAAACATGTCAGGGAGATCGTATGTTACTGATTCAAGCTATTTTGGCTTTGTGTGTGGTCAACATTTGCTTAAAAAAAGGATATGCAGTATCAGAATTATTAAAATATGAATATTTAGATTATTTTGGTTTTGCTGTCAGAAACTTAAACAAACCATGAACATCGACAACGTTTTCCGATAGTTGCAGAACTGTTCTATACAAGTGGTCAAATGGCAAGAAGATCCATTTTCCAGAGAGTCAAGTGATCACTAAACCAATTGTTATTTCTGTTTAACAAAAGCTGCTGGACTCAATGTGAAAAATCGAACAAATATTACATATACGAATGTACCATCGATTTCCAAACCAGTTCAACGTCCAAATGATCCATTACCAGTCATTCCCAGTGCTACGTGCAGTGAGTCCGAAACATCTTTCACCAGCAGTGGTAGTTTGTATCAGGCTGATGATAAACGCCATTTAGTGACTCAAGCTGAGCTGAATGATCTAATTCTGGATTTACATTTAACGAAGCCAGACGCAGAATGGGACACAAGTAATAATCTATAGAAATAGAAACTTGAAATTGGCTGCATATTTTGAAAAGAAACACTCTATTCTGTACTGTACTGATGTTGATGGTTTATTTCAAAAAATGAATCAGCCATATGACAAAACTGAATGGAGATTATTGATGGCTCTAAGTACAGTTTAAAGGCTCTTCTTTTGCATAATGGGAATGAAAAACCATCCATACCAGTTGCTCCTGCCGTTAATACAAAGGAAAATTACGAATCAATGACTGAAATTTTGGCATTACTCAAATACAGCGGAAAAAATGGCAAATCTATGGTGATCTTAAGGTATAGGCATAGTATAGACCATCGGCAATAATTGTAAATTAATCTGCTTTAGGTCATTGGTTTGTTGGCTGGTATGCAAGGAGGTTTCACAAAATATTGTTGTTTCCTTTGTCTATGGGATAGTCGCGCTACATGTCATGTCATTACGTCAGAACAGAGTGACCAAAAAGAATTGAGTATTCACCAGAAAAACAAAACATTTCAAATAAACCATTAATTGATCCAAATGACGTTCTTCTTCCACCGCTGCACATAAAATTGGGCCTTTTTAAGAACTTTGTCAAGGCTCTCGGCAAAGTGGTTGCAGCATTTAAATATTTGTTAGCGGTTTTTCCTAAAATTTCATATATTAAAATCAAGGAAGGCATATTTGTTGGCCCTCAGATCAGGAAGCTATTGAATGATGACAATTTTTCACAATGTTTATTGGAAAAATGATATGCAGCCTGGAAATCTTTCAAGAGCATCGTGAACAGTTTTCAGTGAAAACTACAGACAAATTGTTGCTGAATTATTGAAAAATGACCACGAATTAGGTGCACGAAAAACACTCAAAATGAATTTTCTTCATTCACATTTAAATTTTTTCCCACAAAACATGGCTGCGGTGAGCGACGAACAAGAAGAGCGTGCTCACCAAGATTTAATGAATATTGAAAGAAATTATCAAGGATTTTGGGACAAAGTCATGCTGGGAGACTATAGCTAAACTCTAATAAGTGAAACCGAATTAACAAAATACAAACGACGTTCAAATAATGCCATTCACTTTCGAAAATTCATTGATTTTTAAATAAACTAATGATTTTTATGTAAAACACAAATAAAAATATTTTTTCTTTGTATTTCGAAAATCTGACGTGATAGAGAAAAACCAATTACAGATTCGAATTTAGTCCACCAAATTACCCTAATAAAGATATTTGGTTGCTCCAGTCCAAAACCTTGATGGCCAGTGTAATTGATGACTGTTCTTTAAGATTTCAAGGGTTGAATTGTAGAGAATGTATTAGATCATTTTTGAAACTGCAAGTTGGTTACATTTTAGGGGCCATGATTGAAAATATGAGCATTGCCAACAAATTGTATTTCAGGATCTGCTATATTTACCAATATATTGCTAAAATTTGTTTAGCAATTATTGACAAACGTCTTTGACAAACAAGAGTCGATCGATTTATTGAGATGGAGATTTGTTTATCAGCTCCCTGAGCAAGTAAATTGACTATTCAGTCGACTCTTTTATTCTAGTGATCGTAAATAGGAAAATAGCAAAAGTTATTGTTTTTCGGAATAGAGGCAGCTATAATTAGTGTACAAAAGTTATATTATTTGTTTAACGTTTGTCATTTGCAAATGCTATTTGTTTTGCATTTACATATTGATAGAACGTATAATAAATAGTCCCTAAAAAACGCCAATCACACGAAACGATGTGTTTTTTTCGCAATACATCTTGGTTGAAAGAAATGGATTTATTATCTGTCATTTATTATTTATAATATTTATTATTGTGTTATTTAAAAACGGCTATAACAATGTTTACAACTTCTTAATACAAAATAATCCCCGTTAGTCATTAATCGAAAATGTCATATTGTTGCAATACGTTGCTTTTGTTGCTTTTGCAACAATTAATTAAATAACGATTCATTAATTGGATACTCAAACGACAATGTGTGATCCCCTTCATCAATAGTTAAAGGCTTTTGAGTACATTGAAAGTAAACATTCAGAAGGGGGGAGAGAGCATTTACGGAAAATCTCTAAAAGTAAATGGACAGTCAGCAAATGTCATGTTCCAATTCTTTTACCTATTGATGAATCTGTTAATAATTAATCTGTTAATTTTCGTATCTTCTGCAATTGATTAGGAAAATGTTTTTCACAATCTGACTACTTTGGAATGATAATCAGATTAATTTGGAATGACACTGCCGTTTGGAAGTTTCCCTTAGCATCTTTCCTTTTTGTTTTGTTTAACTGAAGCACCACCCAATCAGGTGAATGCCAAATATTTGCATAGATAAATTACATTGAATGATGTGAACGAGTAGTATTTGAAGTCACATCTGAAGAAATTAACTCATATTCACATATAAAGGGTTGTAGTTGTATTTGCATACTGCTTATTTTCACTCAAATCAAACGTATTGATTTAGACTTGGTCACAAATATTAACATATTTAATATAAATATTAAAATTACTATTTAGTATATGAATAAATACTGTAGCAATTATTGAAATATATTAAAGTTATGGAGCACAAAGTTTTAAATTGATTTATGAAGTCAAAAATATAAAATATAAATATTAAATATTAAAATTATAATTTAGTATATAAACAAATACTGTAGCAGTTATTGAAATGTATTAAGTTTATGGAGCATAAAGTTTTAAATTGAATTATGAAGTCAAAAATATTAAATATAATTATTAAATATTAATATTATTGTTTAGTATATAAATAAATACTGTAATAATTATTAATTTGTATTAAATTTATTGAGCATAAAGTTTT